>OY727110.1:2098960-2126460 GCA_963402855.1 Ormia ochracea
CTTTTATTTCATATAACGTAATCTCTTCATCAGTAATGCTTGTTTCAACTAATATTATAACTTTTATTCTTTCCAAAACTTTATGTATATCAACTAAAAATTTTGGAAAATTTTTCCTCAATGATCTTATATTCATGAAAATAAATGTTAATGGATAACTTAAAATTTTTTTGTTTATTTCACTAAAGTTTTTTAATTTTTGTCTTTCCACATCCATATTTTGCAAAAAAATATTTTTAAAGTTTATTAATTAAAAAATTATTGTAGTAATTGCATATCTTCATCATTCTTTATAACTTGAGCTTTTGAGTTTTCATTTTTGCGTACATAAAGGTTTCCATTTCGAAACCATACAAATTTCCAATCATTCTCTCTAGCTTTATTTTTGGCTTTCCAAAATAGTTGTCGGTTGAAACTAGAAAGCTCATCATTGACATATATGTAGTGTTTTTTTTTGTCATTTGTTGATGATTTTTTTTTTACCACGGTCATCATATTCGAATCAATTTTTTTTCCTTTAATTTTTCCCATTAGTTCTAGTTTTTTATTTAAATTAGAAAACTCTACTATGATTTTATGACCCTTTTTTACTTTGTACGCTTTATATATATCAAACTTCTCTAATGAGATTTCCAGTAATGATGAAATTTTTTTTATTATTTCACTGGCACTCATTTCATCATTTGGTACGTTTGTAATTTCAATGTTTCTTTTTAGGGCGTTTTGTTCTAGTTTATGTACACGTATTTCCGTTTCACTTATTTTGTTATTGTTTTCTTTATCCTTATTAAAAATTTCACCGACCTTTGCTTCCAAAAATTGTATACGGTTCTCTTTTTTTTCAATATCTTTTTTTAGGTCATTGACTTGCGCTGATAGGTTTTTAATGGTTTCCGTTAAATTTGAGAACGCCGTTATCATTTCTTCTCTTAATGATTTGTTTGTGTCTATAATATTACTGTTTAGCTTACTTATGCTGGCGATTATATCTCCTAAGCTAGTTGAGCCTGTGTCCTCTTTCATTTCCGACACATTCCTATCCTCCAAATGGGGACCCCTTCGATTCACCACAACATGGTTATTTACACATTGTGCATGCGCCTGTTCTCCTAGATCTTCCTGTTCTACATGAACTAATTCTTGGTACATGTTGTTTGGTGACTTACTTCTAACTTTATCCCCTCTACACAGATGACATTTCCATGACTGTTTCTTCTCCGCGGTCATGGTTGTGTAGGTGGACTCAGATAGCGTCGCGCATGGCGAGTAGTGGTATTTACGACCACAGTTGTGACACTTAATGTGATCTCCTGTTCCTGGTAATGATTTTCCACATACCGTACATGCACTAACAGAGAGGTATCCACAGTTTTTACTCATTTTTTATTAGTTAATTTAATATTTGTATATACTTTATCAATATTTAATTTAATCTTTAATTTAAAAATTAAATTTTCTCCGCGCACTTGGAAACACGTCCGTTCACAATGAAAGCACAAATAATAATAATAATAATAATAATAATAATAATAATAATAATAATAATAATAATAATAATAATAATAATAATAATAATAATAATAATAATAATAAAAATAATAATAATAATAATAATAATAATAATAATAATAATAATAATAATAATAATAAAAATATTAATAATAATAATAATAATAATAATAATAATAATAATAATAATAATAAAAATAATAATAATAATAATAATAATAATAATAATAATAATAATAATAATAATAATAATAATAATATTAATAATAATAATAATAAAAATATTAATAATAATAATAATAATAATAATAATAATAATAATAATAATAATAATAATAATAATAATAATAATAAAAATAATAATAATAATAATAATATTAATAATAATAATAATAATAATAAAAATAATAATAATAATAATAATAATAATAATAATAATAATATTAATAATAATAATAATAATATTAATAATAATAATAATAATATTAATAATAATAATAATATTAATAATAATAATAATAATAATAATAATAATAATAATAACAATAATAATAATAATAATAATAATAATAATAATAATAATAATAATAATAATAATAATAATAATAATAATAATAATAATAATAATAAAAATAATAATAATAATAATAATAATAATAATATTAATAATAATAATAATAATAATAAAAATATTAATAATAATAATAATAATAATAATAATAATAATAATAATATTAATAATAATAATAATAATAAAAATAATAATAATAATAATAATAATAATAATAATAATAATATTAATAATAATAATAATAATAATAAAAATAATAATAATAATAATAATAATAATAATAATAATAATAATAATATTAATAATAATAATAATAATATTAATAATAATAATAATAATATTAATAATAATAATAATAATAATAATAATAATAATAATAATAATAATAATATTAATAATAATAATAATAATAATAATAATAATAATAATAATAATAATAATAATAATAATAATAATAATAATAATAATAATATTAATAATAATAATAATAATATTAATAATAATAATAATAATAATAATAATAATAATATTAATAATAATAATAATAATAATAATAATAATAATAATAATAATAATAATAATAATAATTTTTTTTTTTTTTTTTTTTTTTTTTTTTTTTTTTTTTTTTTTTCTTTTTTTTCATTCTGTTCTTTATTTATTCATTCTGTAAATTGGGAACATAGAAAAAAAAAAACCCCGCGAAGCCCATTGGCTTGTCTGCAGGTATATTAATGTTAACAAATATTTAAATATTTTTCTTATAGTACTACACATTTCTCCTTAAACTCTAACTTATAATAAAAGTTGCATGTGTTTAAAGATACTTGTCTTTCCTTCTTTTTTTTTTTTTTTTTTTTTTTTTTTTTTTTTTTTTTTTTTTTTTTTTTTTTTTTTTTTTTTTTTTTTTTTTTTTTTTTTTGTATTTTGTTTTTCTTATATTAATATATACATTTCAGAAGTTATTCAAAATCTTAATCTATTTAAATATCTAACATATGTTTTAATATTTCATTTGTTGCTTTCATGTTGATATGTATTATGTATGGTAATGGTTGTAAGGCTTTTGTTTCTACTTGTTTGCATCCGCTTGTAGAGTAATGATATAAATATAATTTAAATATATTGTGTATTGTTTTTATTTGTTTATTGTGATCTTATAAAATGTTGTTTTATTAATTTTTTTCTTTTACTCGTGTTGGGCATATTAAATATATACGTTGGTAGCTTATTTAAAATTGTTGGTAGTGAGACCGAGAGTTTATTTTTTTCATAGTTGTTTCTGAATTTTGCTATTTGAAGTCTACTTGAAGTTTTTAATCTTGTGTTGTGTCTGTGATTAATGAGCTTTATAAATCGGTTATCATCGATAAACTCGGCTATTATTGAAGTCTCGTAAATGCTTCTTACATTCAATATGTTGAGGCATTTAGCCAGGTTTGTGTCGTATATATTGTGGTTGTATCGATCTGTAAAGTTCATAAGACTATCTGTATCATTTCCAATATGATTTGTTCTATTCAAGTTATTCTGGTTCTTTTTCATTAGTTTTTTCAGTAATCTATTTTGGCTAGTTTGCAAATCTTTACAGGAAGTTGCTCCACCCCATGCTGTAATGCCATGTCTTATATACGATTCTGCAAGCGAATAATACACTTGTCGCAAGACTTCCGTTGTAGCACAGTAGCTTAAATGATGTAGTATATAAGCCGTTTTACGTAATTTTTTTTGTACTGCAATTATTTGTGACTTCCACTTAAAATTATGGTCTATATACACTCCTAAATATTTGTAAGTATTCACCATCTCTATATATGTACTACAGTTATCTTCACTATCTTGGCTGCTCGTGTGCAGACATTCAGTGTCATGAAATTTAATTTTAATGTCTGTGTGAATTATATGCGGTGGTTTTATATGCATAATCTTGGTCTTAGATGCATTAATGATTAACCCATTATCGTGGCACCATTTCGCTACGGTATCCAGTTGCGTTTGCATTATCTGAGTTGCCATATTTAAATCTTTGTGTGTGACTACAAGCGCAGTATCGTCTGCATAAGCAAAAGGTTGACAATTTGATAAGATTTTTAATAAGTCATTTGTAAACATTATATACAGTATTGGGCCCAGTTTTGATCCTTGCGGTACTCCGTACTCTAATGTGTTTTCTTCACCAATGCTGTTGTCTATCTTGACTCTGTATGTTCTGACATTTAAATAACTTTCGAACCATTGAATGCATTTGCCTCTGACACCTATTCTTTCCATTGCCGCTATTAGTTTTTCGTGCGACAATGTATCAAATGCTTTTCTAAAGTCTATAAAGATCACTAGACAATGTAACTTATTGCTTATGGACTCATTTATGTGATTTGCGAAGTTTCCTAACAATTTATTGATATTTTTTCTTTTTTGAAACCCGAATTGATTTTTATTTATTATTTTGTACTTTTCTATATATTCCTTCAATCTTTTTACAACAACTTCTTCCATGACTTTTTCAATGGCCGGCAAGAGAGAAATTGGTCTATAATTATTATATTCCGATTTTACTCCTTGTTTATATACTGGGCGTACAATTGATGTTTTTAATTGTTGCGGCACAATGCTGCTTTCCAGACTTAAGTTAATCAAAGCGGATATAACTGGTGCCATTACAAGCGCGTTATTCTTTAAGTCTTTTGGTCTAATTCCATCATACCCAGGGCCTTTTTTATCGTTTAAACTGCTTAATATAAGGAATATCTCTTCCTCATTAGTAGGATATAAGTATATTGAGTTTTCTACTGTTTCCATATTCCAATTTAGAGTTTTTATATTACAATTATGAATAATTTTCTTGACATTTTCTTTAAAGTTTATAGCGAAATTTTTTACAATATCTGCTATATTTACGTTTTTAAAGTTTTGCAAAATCACACTGTCTATGTTACTATTCTTTTTGCCTACAATTTCATTTACCAGTTTCCACGTTACCCGAATGTTATGTCTGTTTTCAATAAACTTATTTCTATAATAATTATTTTTCACATTATATATTTTCTTATTTAAATAATTTCTATATTGTTTATATTGGTTTTCAAAGTTTTTGTTGTTTGGATTATGTTTCCATTTTTTAAAAAGTTTATCCCTTACATTGCAATTTTCAATTAATTCCTCACTTATCCATGGGTTATTAGATCTTGCTTTCTTATTTTTTATTGTTTTAGTTGAGTTATTATAAATATTGGTAAAAGTTTCGATTAATTTGTTGTATAAATCATTACTATTTTGATGTATGAAATCTTTCCAATTTATTTCTCTTATCTTTTTATTTACTTCTTTAGTAACTATTTTACTGGCGCACTGCTTTGTACTTTTTTCCCTTCCCTGATCAATTTCTTTATTTATACTGCAGAAGAGTGAGTAGTGATCCGAAGTTGTAGTTGTTATTATAAACGCTGTGGTATCTACTCGACGTTTTTTATTACTTCTTATAAAAATATGATCGATACACGTACCTGTTTGCGTACTGACATTCTCTCTTGTGCTTTCATTAACTAAGCATTCAAAACCGTTTGATGAGAGCATTTCCATGTATTTAGTTGTTGTGATATTTTGCTTATTTATGTCAATGTTCATGTCGCCAACAATAATCATCTCCTTTTTATTTTTTGTTTTTTTTATTGTGTGATCAATTTCTTCTATAAAATTATTAACGTTTTGAGAAGGGGGTCGATATATTGCTAAGAGAGTCACGTTTATGTCTTCTATATTAATATTTATTTTTGCTGACTCGAAATTAGTATTACTTGAAGAGATATCAGCAAAAGCTATATTCTCTTTTATATAAATTGCTATTCCACCTCCTGATTGGTGGTTGCCATGTTTGTCTTTTCTATTAAAGAAAATAGATTTAAAGCCTTTTATTTCATATAACGTAATCTCTTCATCAGTAATGCTTGTTTCAACTAATATTATAACTTTTATTCTTTCCAAAACTTTATGTATATCAACTAAAAATTTTGGAAAATTTTTCCTCAATGATCTTATATTCATGAAAATAAATGTTAATGGATAACTTAAAATTTTTTTGTTTATTTCACTAAAGTTTTTTAATTTTTGTCTTTCCACATCCATATTTTGCAAAAAAATATTTTTAAAGTTTATTAATTAAAAAATTATTGTAGTAATTGCATATCTTCATCATTCTTTATAACTTGAGCTTTTGAGTTTTCATTTTTGCGTACATAAAGGTTTCCATTTCGAAACCATACAAATTTCCAATCCTTCTCTCTAGCTTTATTTTTGGCTTTCCAAAATAGTTGTCGGTTGAAACTAGAAAGCTCATCATTGACATATATGTAGTAACTAGAAAGCTCATCATTGACATATATGTAGTGTTTTTTTTTGTCATTTGTTGATGAGTTTTTTTTTACCACGGTCATCATATTCGAATCAATTTTTTTTCCTTTAATTTTTCCCATTAGTTCTAGTTTTTTATTTAAATTAGAAAACTCTACTATGATTTTATGACCCTTTTTTACTTTGTACGCTTTATATATATCAAAATTCTCTAATGAGATTTCCAGTAATGATGAAATTTTTTTTATTATTTCACTGGCACTCATTTCATCATTTGGTACGTTTGTAATTTCAATGTTTCTTTTTAGGGCGTTTTGTTCTAGTTTATGTACACGTATTTCCGTTTCACTTATTTTGTTATTGTTTTCTTTATCCTTATTAAAAATTTCACCGACCTTTGCTTCCAAAAATTGTATACGGTTCTCTTTTTTTTCAATATCTTTTTTTAGGTCATTGACTTGCGCTGATAGGTTTTTAATGGTTTCCGTTAAATTTGAGAACGCCGTTATCATTTCTTCTCTTAATGATTTGTTTGTGTCTATAATATTACTGTTTAGCTTACTTATGCTGGCGATTATATCTCCTAAGCTAGTTGAGCCTGTGTCCTCTTTCATTTCCGACACATTCTTATTTTCCAAATGGGGACTTTTTCGATTCACCACAACATGGTTATTTACACATTGTGCATGCGCCTGTTCTCCTAGATCTTCCTGTTCTACATGAACTAATTCTTGGTACATGTTGTTTGGTGACTTACTTCTAACTTTATCCCCTCTACACAGATGACATTTCCATGACTGTTTCTTCTCCGCGGTCATGGTTGTGTAGGTGGACTCAGATAGCGTCGCGCATGGCGAGTAGTGGTATTTACGACCACAGTTGTGACACTTAATGTGATCTCCTGTTCCTGGTAATGATTTTCCACATACCGTACATGCACTAACAGAGAGGTATCCACAGTTTTTACTCATTTTTTATTAGTTAATTTATTATTTGTATATACTTTATCAATATTTAATTTAATCTTTAATTTAAAAATTAAATTTTCTCCGCGCACTTGGAAACACGTCCGTTCACAATGAAAGCACAAATAATATATATTATTATAATAATAATAATAATAATAATAATAATAATAATAATAATAATAATAATAATAATAATAATAATAATAATAATAATAATAATAATAATAATAATAATAATAATAATAATAATAATAATAATAATAATAATAATAATAATAATAATAATAATAATAATAATAATAATAATAATAATAATAATAATAATAATAATAATAATAATAATAATAATAATAATAATAATAATAATAATAATAATAATAATAATAATAATAATAATAATAATAATAATAATAATAATAATAATAATAATAATAATAATAATAATAATAATAATAATAATAATAATAATAATAATAATAATAATAATAATAATAATAATAATAATAATAATAATAATAATAATAATAATAATAATAATAATAATAATAATAATAATAATAATAATAATAATAATAATAATAATAATAATAATAATAATAATAATAATAATAATAATAATAATAATAATAATAATAATAATAATAATAATAATAATAATAATAATAATAATAATAATAATAATAATAATAATAATAATAATAATAATAATAATAATAATAATAATAATAATAATAATAATAATAATAATAATAATAATAATAATAATAATAATAATAATAATAATAATAATAATAATAATAATAATAATAATAATAATAATAATAATAATAATAATAATAATAATAATAATAATAATAATAATAATAATAATAATAATAATAATAATAATAATAATAATAATAATAATAATAATAATAATAATAATAATAATAATAATAATAATAATAATAATAATAATAATAATAATAATAATAATAATAATAATAATAATAATAATAATAATAATAATAATAATAATAATAATAATAATAATAATAATAATAATAATAATAATAATAATAATAATAATAATAATAATAATAATAATAATAATAATAATAATAATAATAATAATAATAATAATAATAATAATAATAATAATAATAATAATAATAATAATAATAATAATAATAATAATAATAATAATAATAATAATAATAATAATAATAATAATAATAATAATAATAATAATAATAATAATAATAATAATAATAATAATAATAATAATAATAATAATAATAATAATAATAATAATAATAATAATAATAATAATAATAATAATAATAATAATAATAATAATAATAATAATAATAATAATAATAATAATAATAATAATAATAATAATAATAATAATAATAATAATAATAATAATAATAATAATAATAATAATAATAATAATAATAATAATAATAATAATAATAATAATAATAATAATAATAATAATAATAATAATAATAATAATAATAATAATAATAATAATAATAATAATAATAATAATAATAATAATAATAATAATAATAATAATAATAATAATAATAATAATAATAATAATAATAATAATAATAATAATAATAATAATAATAATAATAATAATAATAATAATAATAATAATAATAATAATAATAATAATAATAATAATAATAATAATAATAATAATAATAATAATAATAATAATAATAATAATAATAATAATAATAATAATAATAATAATAATAATAATAATAATAATAATAATAATAATAATAATAATAATAATAATAATAATAATAATAATAATAATAATAATAATAATAATAATAATAATAATAATAATAATAATAATAATAATAATAATAATAATAATAATAATAATAATAATAATAATAATAATAATAATAATAATAATAATAATAATAATAATAATAATAATAATAATAATAATAATAATAATAATAATAATAATAATAATAATAATAATAATAATAATAATAATAATAATAATAATAATAATAATAATAATAATAATAATAATAATAATAATAATAATAATAATAATAATAATAATAATAATAATAATAATAATAATAATAATAATAATAATAATAATAATAATAATAATAATAATAATAATAATAATAATAATAATAATAATAATAATAATAATAATAATAATAATAATAATAATAATAATAATAATAATAATAATAATAATAATAATAATAATAATAATAATAATAATAATAATAATAATAATAATAATAATAATAATAATAATAATAATAATAATAATAATAATAATAATAATAATAATAATAATAATAATAATAATAATAATAATAATAATAATAATAATAATAATAATAATAATAATAATAATAATAATAATAATAATAATAATAATAATAATAATAATAATAATAATAATAATAATAATAATAATAATAATAATAATAATAATAATAATAATAATAATAATAATAATAATAATAATAATAATAATAATAATAATAATAATAATAATAATAATAATAATAATAATAATAATAATAATAATAATAATAATAATAATAATAATAATAATAATAATAATAATAATAATAATAATAATAATAATAATAATAATAATAATAATAATAATAATAATAATAATAATAATAATAATAATAATAATAATAATAATAATAATAATAATAATAATAATAATAATAATAATAATAATAATAATAATAATAATAATAATAATAATAATAATAATAATAATAATAATAATAATAATAATAATAATAATAATAATAATAATAATAATAATAATAATAATAATAATAATAATAATAATAATAATAATAATAATAATAATAATAATAATAATAATAATAATAATAATAATAATAATAATAATAATAATAATAATAATAATAATAATAATAATAATAATAATAATAATAATAATAATAATAATAATAATAATAATAATAATAATAATAATAATAATAATAATAATAATAATAATAATAATAATAATAATAATAATAATAATAATAATAATAATAATAATAATAATAATAATAATAATAATAATAATAATAATAATAATAATAATAATAATAATAATAATAATAATAATAATAATAATAATAATAATAATAATAATAATAATAATAATAATAATAATAATAATAATAATAATAATAATAATAATAATAATAATAATAATAATAATAATAATAATAATAATAATAATAATAATAATAATAATAATAATAATAATAATAATAATAATAATAATAATAATAATAATAATAATAATAATAATAATAATAATAATAATAATAATAATAATAATAATAATAATAATAATAATAATAATAATAATAATAATAATAATAATAATAATAATAATAATAATAATAATAATAATAATAATAATAATAATAATAATAATAATAATAATAATAATAATAATAATAATAATAATAATAATAATAATAATAATAATAATAATAATAATAATAATAATAATAATAATAATAATAATAATAATAATAATAATAATAATAATAATAATAATAATAATAATAATAATAATAATAATAATAATAATAATAATAATAATAATAATAATAATAATAATAATAATAATAATAATAATAATAATAATAATAATAATAATAATAATAATAATAATAATAATAATAATAATAATAATAATAATAATAATAATAATAATAATAATAATAATAATAATAATAATAATAATAATAATAATAATAATAATAATAATAATAATAATAATAATAATAATAATAATAATAATAATAATAATAATAATAATAATAATAATAATAATAATAATAATAATAATAATAATAATAATAATAATAATAATAATAATAATAATAATAATAATAATAATAATAATAATAATAATAATAATAATAATAATAATAATAATAATAATAATAATAATAATAATAATAATAATAATAATAATAATAATAATAATAATAATAATAATAATAATAATAATAATAATAATAATAATAATAATAATAATAATAATAATAATAATAATAATAATAATAATAATAATAATAATAATAATAATAATAATAATAATAATAATAATAATAATAATAATAATAATAATAATAATAATAATAATAATAATAATAATAATAATAATAATAATAATAATAATAATAATAATAATAATAATAATAATAATAATAATAATAATAATAATAATAATAATAATAATAATAATAATAATAATAATAATAATAATAATAATAATAATAATAATAATAATAATAATAATAATAATAATAATAATAATAATAATAATAATAATAATAATAATAATAATAATAATAATAATAATAATAATAATAATAATAATAATAATAATAATAATAATAATAATAATAATAATAATAATAATAATAATAATAATAATAATAATAATAATAATAATAATAATAATAATAATAATAATAATAATAATAATAATAATAATAATAATAATAATAATAATAATAATAATAATAATAATAATAATAATAATAATAATAATAATAATAATAATAATAATAATAATAATAATAATAATAATAATAATAATAATAATAATAATAATAATAATAATAATAATAATAATAATAATAATAATAATAATAATAATAATAATAATAATAATAATAATAATAATAATAATAATAATAATAATAATAATAATAATAATAATAATAATAATAATAATAATAATAATAATAATAATAATAATAATAATAATAATAATAATAATAATAATAATAATAATAATAATAATAATAATAATAATAATAATAATAATAATAATAATAATAATAATAATAATAATAATAATAATAATAATAATAATAATAATAATAATAATAATAATAATAATAATAATAATAATAATAATAATAATAATAATAATAATAATAATAATAATAATAATAATAATAATAATAATAATAATAATAATAATAATAATAATAATAATAATAATAATAATAATAATAATAATAATAATAATAATAATAATAATAATAATAATAATAATAATAATAATAATAATAATAATAATAATAATAATAATAATAATAATAATAATAATAATAATAATAATAATAATAATAATAATAATAATAATAATAATAATAATAATAATAATAATAATAATAATAATAATAATAATAATAATAATAATAATAATAATAATAATAATAATAATAATAATAATAATAATAATAATAATAATAATAATAATAATAATAATAATAATAATAATAATAATAATAATAATAATAATAATAATAATAATAATAATAATAATAATAATAATAATAATAATAATAATAATAATAATAATAATAATAATAATAATAATAATAATAATAATAATAATAATAATAATAATAATAATAATAATAATAATAATAATAATAATAATAATAATAATAATAATAATAATAATAATAATAATAATAATAATAATAATAATAATAATAATAATAATAATAATAATAATAATAATAATAATAATAATAATAATAATAATAATAATAATAATAATAATAATAATAATAATAATAATAATAATAATAATAATAATAATAATAATAATAATAATAATAATAATAATAATAATAATAATAATAATAATAATAATAATAATAATAATAATAATAATAATAATAATAATAATAATAATAATAATAATAATAATAATAATAATAATAATAATAATAATAATAATAATAATAATAATAATAATAATAATAATAATAATAATAATAATAATAATAATAATAATAATAATAATAATAATAATAATAATAATAATAATAATAATAATAATAATAATAATAATAATAATAATAATAATAATAATAATAATAATAATAATAATAATAATAATAATAATAATAATAATAATAATAATAATAATAATAATAATAATAATAATAATAATAATAATAATAATAATAATAATTTTTTTTTTTTTTTTTTTTTTTTTTTTTTTTTTTTTTTTTTTTTTTTTTTTTATTCTTTCATTCTTTATTTATTCATTCTGTAAATTGGGAACATAAAAAAAACCCCGCGAAGCCCATTGGCTTGTCTGCAGGTATATTAATGTTAACAAATATTTAAATATTTTTCTTATAGTACTACACATTTCTCCTTAAACTCTAACTTATAATAAAAGTTGCATGTGTTTAAAGGTACTTGTCTTTCCTTCTTTTTTCTTTTTTTTTTTTTTTTTTTTTTTTTTTTTGTTTGTTGTTTTTCTTATATTAATATATACATTTCAGAAGTTATTCAAAATCTTAATCTATTTAAATATGTAACATATGTTTTAATATTTCATTTGTTGCTTTCATGTTGATATGTATTATGTATGGTAATGGTTGTAAGGCTTTTGTTTCTACTTGTATGCATCCGCTTGTAGAGTAATGATATAAATATAATTTAAATATATTGTGTATTGTTTTTATTTGTTTATTGTGATCTTATAAAATGTTGTTTTATTAATTTTTTTCTTTTACTCGTGTTGGGCATATTAAATATATACGTTGGTAGCTTATTTAAAATTGTTGGTAGTGTGACCGAGAGTTTATTTTTTTCATAGTTGTTTCTGAATTTTGCTATTTGAAGTCTACTTGAAGTTTTTAATCTTGTGTTGTGTCTGTGATTAATGAGCTTTATAAATCGGTTATCATCGATAAACTCGGCTATTATTGAAGTCTCGTAAATGCTTCTTACATTCAATATGTTGAGGCATTTAGCCAGGTTTGTGTCGTATATATTGTGGTTGTATCGATCTGTAAAGTTCATAAGACTATCTGTATCATTTCCAATATGATTTGTTCTATTCAAGTTATTCTGGTTCTTTTTCATTAGTTTTTTCAGTAATCTATTTTGGCTAGTTTGCAAATCTTTACAGGAAGTTGCTCCACCCCATGCTGTAATGCCATGTCTTATATACGATTCTGCAAGCGAATAATACACTTGTCGCAAGACTTCCGTTGTAGCACAGTAGCTTAAATGATGTAGTATATAAGCCGTTTTACGTAATTTTTTTTGTACTGCAATTATTTGTGACTTCCACTTAAAATTATGGTCTATATACACTCCTAAATATTTGTAAGTATTCACCATCTCTATATATGTACTACAGTTATCTTCACTATCTTGGCTGCTCGTGTGCAGACATTCAGTGTCATGAAATTTAATTTTAATGTCTGTGTGAATTATATGCGGTGGTTTTATATGCATAATCTTGGTCTTAGATGCATTAATGATTAACCCATTATCGTGGCACCATTTCGCTACGGTATCCAGTTGCGTTTGCATTATCTGAGTTGCCATATTTAAATCTTTGTGTGTGACTACAAGCGCAGTATCGTCTGCATAAGCAAAAGGTTGACAATTTGATAAGATTTTTAATAAGTCATTTGTAAACATTATATACAGTATTGGGCCCAGTTTTGATCCTTGCGGTACTCCGTACTCTAATGTGTTTTCTTCACCAATGCTGTTGTCTATCTTGACTCTGTATGTTCTGACATTTAAATAACTTTCGAACCATTGACTGCATTTGCCTCTGACACCTATTCTTTCCATTGCCGCTATTAGTTTTTCGTGCGACAATGTATCAAATGCTTTTCTAAAGTCTATAAAGATCACTAGACAATGTAACTTATTGCTTATGGACTCATTTATGTGATTTGCGAAGTTTCCTAACAATTTATTGATATTTTTTCTTTTTTGAAACCCGAATTGATTTTTATTTATTATTTTGTACTTTTCTATATATTCCTTCAATCTTTTTACAACAACTTCTTCCATGACTTTTTCAATGGCCGGCAAGAGAGAAATTGGTCTATAATTATTATATTCCGATTTTACTCCTTGTTTATATACTGGGCGTACAATTGATGTTTTTAATTGTTGCGGCACAATGCTGCTTTCCAGACTTAAGTTAATCAAAGCGGATATAACTGGTGCCATTACAAGCGCGTTATTCTTTAAGTCTTTTGGTCTAATTCCATCATACCCAGGGCCTTTTTTATCGTTTAAACTGCTTAATATAAGGAATATCTCTTCCTCATTAGTAGGATATAAGTATATTGAGTTTTCTACTGTTTCCATATTCCAATTTAGAGTTTTTATATTACAATTATGAATAATTTTCTTGACATTTTCTTTAAAGTTTATAGCGAAATTTTTTACAATATCTGCTATATTTACGTTTTTAAAGTTTTGCAAAATCACACTGTCTATGTTACTATTCTTTTTGCCTACAATTTCATTTACCAGTTTCCACGTTACCCGAATGTTATGTCTGTTTTCAATAAACTTATTTCTATAATAATTATTTTTCACATTATATATTTTCTTATTTAAATAATTTCTATATTGTTTATATTGGTTTTCAAAGTTTTTGTTGTTTGGATTATGTTTCCATTTTTTAAAAAGTTTATCCCTTACATTGCAATTTTCAATTAATTCCTCACTTATCCATGGGTTATTAGATCTTGCTTTCTTATTTTTTATTGTTTTAGTTGAGTTATTATAAATATTGGTAAAAGTTTCGATTAATTTGTTGTATAAATCATTACTATTTTGATGTATGAAATCTTTCCAATTTATTTCTCTTATCTTTTTATTTACTTCTTTAGTAACTATTTTACTGGCGCACTGCTTTGTACTTTTTTCCCTTCCCTGATCAATTTCTTTATTTATACTGCAGAAGAGTGAGTAGTGATCCGAAGTTGTAGTTGTTATTATAAACGCTGTGGTATCTACTCGACGTTTTTTATTACTTCTTATAAAAATATGATCGATACACGTACCTGTTTGCGTACTGACATTCTCTCTTGTGCTTTCATTAACTAAGCATTCAAAACCGTTTGATGAGAGCATTTCCATGTATTTAGTTGTTGTGATATTTTGCTTATTTATGTCAATGTTCATGTCGCCAACAATAATCATCTCCTTTTTATTTTTTGTTTTTTTTATTGTGTGATCAATTTCTTCTATAAAATTATTAACGTTTTGAGAAGGGGGTCGATATATTGCTAAGAGAGTCACGTTTATGTCTTCTATATTAATATTTATTTTTGCTGACTCGAAATTAGTATTACTTGAAGAGATATCAGCAAAAGCTATATTCTCTTTTATATAAATTGCTATTCCACCTCCTGATTGGTGGTTGCCATGTTTGTCTTTTCTATTAAAGAAAATAGATTTAAAGCCTTTTATTTCATATAACGTAATCTCTTCATCAGTAATGCTTGTTTCAACTAATATTATAACTTTTATTCTTTCCAAAACTTTATGTATATCAACTAAAAATTTTGGAAAATTTTTCCTCAATGATCTTATATTCATGAAAATAAATGTTAATGGATAACTTAAAATTTTTTTGTTTATTTCACTAAAGTTTTTTAATTTTTGTCTTTCCACATCCATATTTTGCAAAAAAATATTTTTAAAGTTTATTAATTAAAAAATTATTGTAGTAATTGCATATCTTCATCATTCTTTATAACTTGAGCTTTTGAGTTTTCATTTTTGCGTACATAAAGGTTTCCATTTCGAAACCATACAAATTTCCAATCCTTCTCTCTAGCTTTATTTTTGGCTTTCCAAAATAGTTGTCGGTTGAAACTAGAAAGCTCATCATTGACATATATGTAGTGTTTTTTTTTGTCATTTGTTGATGAGTTTTTTTTTACCACGGTCATCATATTCGAATCAATTTTTTTTCCTTTAATTTTTCCCATTAGTTCTAGTTTTTTATTTAAATTAGAAAACTCTACTATGATTTTATGACCCTTTTTTACTTTGTACGCTTTATATATATCAAAATTCTCTAATGAGATTTCCAGTAATGATGAAATTTTTTTTATTATTTCACTGGCACTCATTTCATCATTTGGTACGTTTGTAATTTCAATGTTTCTTTTTAGGGCGTTTTGTTCTAGTTTATGTACACGTATTTCCGTTTCACTTATTTTGTTATTGTTTTCTTTATCCTTATTAAAAATTTCACCGACCTTTGCTTCCAAAAATTGTATACGGTTCTCTTTTTTTTCAATATCTTTTTTTAGGTCATTGACTTGCGCTGATAGGTTTTTAATGGTTTCCGTTAAATTTGAGAACGCCGTTATCATTTCTTCTCTTAATGATTTGTTTGTGTCTATAATATTACTGTTTAGCTTACTTATGCTGGCGATTATATCTCCTAAGCTAGTTGAGCCTGTGTCCTCTTTCATTTCCGACACATTCTTATTTTCCAAATGGGGACTTTTTCGATTCACCACAACATGGTTATTTACACATTGTGCATGCGCCTGTTCTCCTAGATCTTCCTGTTCTACATGAACTAATTCTTGGTACATGTTGTTTGGTGACTTACTTCTAACTTTATCCCCTCTACACAGATGACATCTAACTTTATCCCCTCTACACAGATGACATTTCCATGACTGTTTCTTCTCCGCGGTCATGGTTGTGTAGGTGGACTCAGATAGCGTCGCGCATGGCGAGTAGTGGTATTTACGACCACAGTTGTGACACTTAATGTGATCTCCTGTTCCTGGTAATGATTTTCCACATACCGTACATGCACTAACAGAGAGGTATCCACAGTTTTTACTCATTTTTTATTAGTTAATTTATTATTTGTATATACTTTATCAATATTTAATTTAATCTTTAATTTAAAAATTAAATTTTCTCCGCGCACTTGGAAACACGTCCGTTCACAATGAAAGCACAAATAATATATATTATTATAATAATAATAATAATAATAATAATAATAATAATAATAATAATAATAATAATAATAATAATAATAATAATAATAATAATAATAATAATAATAATAATAATAATAATAATAATAATAATAATAATAATAATAATAATAATAATAATAATAATAATAATAATAATAATAATAATAATAATAATAATAATAATAATAATAATAATAATAATAATAATAATAATAATAATAATAATAATAATAATAATAATAATAATAATAATAATAATAATAATAATAATAATAATAATAATAATAATAATAATAATAATAATAATAATAATAATAATAATAATAATAATAATAATAATAATAATAATAATAATAATAATAATAATAATAATAATAATAATAATAATAATAATAATAATAATAATAATAATAATAATAATAATAATAATAATAATAATAATAATAATAATAATAATAATAATAATAATAATAATAATAATAATAATAATAATAATAATAATAATAATAATAATAATAATAATAATAATAATAATAATAATAATAATAATAATAATAATAATAATAATAATAATAATAATAATAATAATAATAATAATAATAATAATAATAATAATAATAATAATAATAATAATAATAATAATAATAATAATAATAATAATAATAATAATAATAATAATAATAATAATAATAATAATAATAATAATAATAATAATAATAATAATAATAATAATAATAATAATAATAATAATAATAATAATAATAATAATAATAATAATAATAATAATAATAATAATAATAATAATAATAATAATAATAATAATAATAATAATAATAATAATAATAATAATAATAATAATAATAATAATAATAATAATAATAATAATAATAATAATAATAATAATAATAATAATAATAATAATAATAATAATAATAATAATAATAATAATAATAATAATAATAATAATAATAATAATAATAATAATAATAATAATAATAATAATAATAATAATAATAATAATAATAATAATAATAATAATAATAATAATAATAATAATAATAATAATAATAATAATAATAATAATAATAATAATAATAATAATAATAATAATAATAATAATAATAATAATAATAATAATAATAATAATAATAATAATAATAATAATAATAATAATAATAATAATAATAATAATAATAATAATAATAATAATAATAATAATAATAATAATAATAATAATAATAATAATAATAATAATAATAATAATAATAATAATAATAATAATAATAATAATAATAATAATAATAATAATAATAATAATAATAATAATAATAATAATAATAATAATAATAATAATAATAATAATAATAATAATAATAATAATAATAATAATAATAATAATAATAATAATAATAATAATAATAATAATAATAATAATAATAATAATAATAATAATAATAATAATAATAATAATAATAATAATAATAATAATAATAATAATAATAATAATAATAATAATAATAATAATAATAATAATAATAATAATAATAATAATAATAATAATAATAATAATAATAATAATAATAATAATAATAATAATAATAATAATAATAATAATAATAATAATAATAATAATAATAATAATAATAATAATAATAATAATAATAATAATAATAATAATAATAATAATAATAATAATAATAATAATAATAATAATAATAATAATAATAATAATAATAATAATAATAATAATAATAATAATAATAATAATAATAATAATAATAATAATAATAATAATAATAATAATAATAATAATAATAATAATAATAATAATAATAATAATAATAATAATAATAATAATAATAATAATAATAATAATAATAATAATAATAATAATAATAATAATAATAATAATAATAATAATAATAATAATAATAATAATAATAATAATAATAATAATAATAATAATAATAATAATAATAATAATAATAATAATAATAATAATAATAATAATAATAATAATAATAATAATAATAATAATAATAATAATAATAATAATAATAATAATAATAATAATAATAATAATAATAATAATAATAATAATAATAATAATAATAATAATAATAATAATAATAATAATAATAATAATAATAATAATAATAATAATAATAATAATAATAATAATAATAATAATAATAATAATAATAATAATAATAATAATAATAATAATAATAATAATAATAATAATAATAATAATAATAATAATAATAATAATAATAATAATAATAATAATAATAATAATAATAATAATAATAATAATAATAATAATAATAATAATAATAATAATAATAATAATAATAATAATAATAATAATAATAATAATAATAATAATAATAATAATAATAATAATAATAATAATAATAATAATAATAATAATAATAATAATAATAATAATAATAATAATAATAATAATAATAATAATAATAATAATAATAATAATAATAATAATAATAATAATAATAATAATAATAATAATAATAATAATAATAATAATAATAATAATAATAATAATAATAATAATAATAATAATAATAATAATAATAATAATAATAATAATAATAATAATAATAATAATAATAATAATAATAATAATAATAATAATAATAATAATAATAATAATAATAATAATAATAATAATAATAATAATAATAATAATAATAATAATAATAATAATAATAATAATAATAATAATAATAATAATAATAATAATAATAATAATAATAATAATAATAATAATAATAATAATAATAATAATAATAATAATAATAATAATAATAATAATAATAATAATAATAATAATAATAATAATAATAATAATAATAATAATAATAATAATAATAATAATAATAATAATAATAATAATAATAATAATAATAATAATAATAATAATAATAATAATAATAATAATAATAATAATAATAATAATAATAATAATAATAATAATAATAATAATAATAATAATAATAATAATAATAATAATAATAATAATAATAATAATAATAATAATAATAATAATAATAATAATAATAATAATAATAATAATAATAATAATAATAATAATAATAATAATAATAATAATAATAATAATAATAATAATAATAATAATAATAATAATAATAATAATAATAATAATAATAATAATAATAATAATAATAATAATAATAATAATAATAATAATAATAATAATAATAATAATAATAATAATAATAATAATAATAATAATAATAATAATAATAATAATAATAATAATAATAATAATAATAATAATAATAATAATAATAATAATAATAATAATAATAATAATAATAATAATAATAATAATAATAATAATAATAATAATAATAATAATAATAATAATAATAATAATAATAATAATAATAATAATAATAATAATAATAATAATAATAATAATAATAATAATAATAATAATAATAATAATAATAATAATAATAATAATAATAATAATAATAATAATAATAATAATAATAATAATAATAATAATAATAATAATAATAATAATAATAATAATAATAATAATAATAATAATAATAATAATAATAATAATAATAATAATAATAATAATAATAATAATAATAATAATAATAATAATAATAATAATAATAATAATAATAATAATAATAATAATAATAATAATAATAATAATAATAATAATAATAATAATAATAATAATAATAATAATAATAATAATAATAATAATAATAATAATAATAATAATAATAATAATAATAATAATAATAATAATAATAATAATAATAATAATAATAATAATAATAATAATAATAATAATAATAATAATAATAATAATAATAATAATAATAATAATAATAATAATAATAATAATAATAATAATAATAATAATAATAATAATAATAATAATAATAATAATAATAATAATAATAATAATAATAATAATAATAATAATAATAATAATAATAATAATAATAATAATAATAATAATAATAATAATAATAATAATAATAATAATAATAATAATAATAATAATAATAATAATAATAATAATAATAATAATAATAATAATAATAATAATAATAATAATAATAATAATAATAATAATAATAATAATAATAATAATAATAATAATAATAATAATAATAATAATAATAATAATAATAATAATAATAATAATAATAATAATAATAATAATAATAATAATAATAATAATAATAATAATAATAATAATAATAATAATAATAATAATAATAATAATAATAATAATAATAATAATAATAATAATAATAATAATAATAATAATAATAATAATAATAATAATAATAATAATAATAATAATAATAATAATAATAATAATAATAATAATAATAATAATAATAATAATAATAATAATAATAATAATAATAATAATAATAATAATAATAATAATAATAATAATAATAATAATAATAATAATAATAATAATAATAATAATAATAATAATAATAATAATAATAATAATAATAATAATAATAATAATAATAATAATAATAATAATAATAATAATAATAATAATAATAATAATAATAATAATAATAATAATAATAATAATAATAATAATAATAATAATAATAATAATAATAATAATAATAATAATAATAATAATAATAATAATAATAATAATAATAATAATAATAATAATAATAATAATAATAATAATAATAATAATAATAATAATAATAATAATAATAATAATAATAATAATAATAATAATAATAATAATAATAATAATAATAATAATAATAATAATAATAATAATAATAATAATAATAATAATAATAATAATAATAATAATAATAATAATAATAATAATAATAATAATAATAATAATAATAATAATAATAATAATAATAATAATAATAATAATAATAATAATAATAATAATAATAATAATAATAATAATAATAATAATAATAATAATAATAATAATAATAATAATAATAATAATAATAATAATAATAATAATAATAATAATAATAATAATAATAATAATAATAATAATAATAATAATAATAATAATAATAATAATAATAATAATAATAATAATAATAATAATAATAATAATAATAATAATAATAATAATAATAATAATAATAATAATAATAATAATAATAATAATAATAATAATAATAATAATAATAATAATAATAATAATAATAATAATAATAATAATAATAATAATAATAATAATAATAATAATAATAATAATAATAATAATAATAATAATAATAATAATAATAATAATAATAATAATAATAATAATAATAATAATAATAATAATAATAATAATAATAATAATAATAATAATAATAATAATAATAATAATAATAATAATAATAATAATAATAATAATAATAATAATAATAATAATAATAATAATAATAATAATAATAATAATAATAATAATAATAATAATAATAATAATAATAATAATAATAATAATAATAATAATAATAATAATAATAATAATAATAATAATAATAATAATAATAATAATAATAATAATAATAATAATAATAATAATAATAATAATAATAATAATAATAATAATAATAATAATAATAATAATAATAATAATAATAATAATAATAATAATAATAATAATAATAATAATAATAATAATAATAATAATAATAATAATAATAATAATAATAATAATAATAATAATAATAATAATAATAATAATAATAATAATAATAATAATAATAATAATAATAATAATAATAATAATAATAATAATAATAATAATAATAATAATAATAATAATAATAATAATAATAATAATAATAATAATAATAATAATAATAATAATAATAATAATAATAATAATAATAATAATAATAATAATAATAATAATAATAATAATAATAATAATAATAATAATAATAATAATAATAATAATAATAATAATAATAATAATAATAATAATAATAATAATAATAATAATAATAATAATAATAATAATAATAATAATAATAATAATAATAATAATAATAATAATAATAATAATAATAATAATAATAATAATAATAATAATAATAATAATAATAATAATAATAATAATAATAATAATAATAATAATAATAATAATAATAATAATAATAATAATAATAATAATAATAATAATAATAATAATAATAATAATAATAATAATAATAATAATAATAATAATAATAATAATAATAATAATAATAATAATAATAATAATAATAATAATAATAATAATAATAATAATAATAATAATAATAATAATAATAATAATAATAATAATAATAATAATAATAATAATAATAATAATAATAATAATAATAATAATAATAATAATAATAATAATAATAATAATAATAATAATAATAATAATAATAATAATAATAATAATAATAATAATAATAATAATAATAATAATAATAATAATAATAATAATAATAATAATAATAATAATAATAATAATAATAATAATAATAATAATAATAATAATAATAATAATAATAATAATAATAATAATAATAATAATAATAATAATAATAATAATAATAATAATAATAATAATAATAATAATAATAATAATAATAATAATAATAATAATAATAATAATAATAATAATAATAATAATAATAATAATAATAATAATAATAATAATAATAATAATAATAATAATAATAATAATAATAATAATAATAATAATAATAATAATAATAATAATAATAATAATAATAATAATAATAATAATAATAATAATAATAATAATAATAATAATAATAATAATAATAATAATAATAATAATAATAATAATAATAATAATAATAATAATAATAATAATAATAATAATAATAATAATAATAATAATAATAATAATAATAATAATAATAATAATAATAATAATAATAATAATAATAATAATAATAATAATAATAATAATAATAATAATAATAATAATAATAATAATAATAATAATAATAATAATAATAATAATAATAATAATAATAATAATAATAATAATAATAATAATAATAATAATAATAATAATAATAATAATAATAATAATAATAATAATAATAATAATAATAATAATAATAATAATAATAATAATAATAATAATAATAATAATAATAATAATAATAATAATAATAATAATAATAATAATAATAATAATAATAATAATAATAATAATAATAATAATAATAATAATAATAATAATAATAATAATAATAATAATAATAATAATAATAATAATAATAATAATAATAATAATAATAATAATAATAATAATAATAATAATAATAATAATAATAATAATAATAATAATAATAATAATAATAATAATAATAATAATAATAATAATAATAATAATAATAATAATAATAATAATAATAATAATAATAATAATAATAATAATAATAATAATAATAATAATAATAATAATAATAATAATAATAATAATAATAATAATAATAATAATAATAATAATAATAATAATAATAATAATAATAATAATAATAATAATAATAATAATAATAATAATAATAATAATAATAATAATAATAATAATAATAATAATAATAATAATAATAATAATAATAATAATAATAATAATAATAATAATAATAATAATAATAATAATAATAATAATAATAATAATAATAATAATAATAATAATAATAATAATAATAATAATAATAATAATAATAATAATAATAATAATAATAATAATAATAATAATAATAATAATAATAATAATAATAATAATAATAATAATAATAATAATAATAATAATAATAATAATAATAATAATAATAATAATAATAATAATAATAATAATAATAATAATAATAATAATAATAATAATAATAATAATAATAATAATAATAATAATAATAATAATAATAATAATAATAATAATAATAATAATAATAATAATAATAATAATAATAATAATAATAATAATAATAATAATAATAATAATAATAATAATAATAATAATAATAATAATAATAATAATAATAATAATAATAATAATAATAATAATAATAATAATAATAATAATAATAATAATAATAATAATAATAATAATAATAATAATAATAATAATAATAATAATAATAATAATAATAATAATAATAATAATAATAATAATAATAATAATAATAATAATAATAATAATAATAATAATAATAATAATAATAATAATAATAATAATAATAATAATAATAATAATAATAATAATAATAATAATAATAATAATAATAATAATAATAATAATAATAATAATAATAATAATAATAATAATAATAATAATAATAATAATAATAATAATAATAATAATAATAATAATAATAATAATAATAATAATAATAATAATAATAATAATAATAATAATAATAATAATAATAATAATAATAATAATAATAATAATAATAATAATAATAATAATAATAATAATAATAATAATAATAATAATAATAATAATAATAATAATAATAATAATAATAATAATAATAATAATAATAATAATAATAATAATAATAATAATAATAATAATAATAATAATAATAATAATAATAATAATAATAATAATAATAATAATAATAATAATAATAATAATAATAATAATAATAATAATAATAATAATAATAATAATAATAATAATAATAATAATAATAATAATAATAATAATAATAATAATAATAATAATAATAATAATAATAATAATAATAATAATAATAATAATAATAATAATAATAATAATAATAATAATAATAATAATAATAATAATAATAATAATAATAATAATAATAATAATAATAATAATAATAATAATAATAATAATAATAATAATAATAATAATAATAATAATAATAATAATAATAATAATAATAATAATAATAATAATAATAATAATAATAATAATAATAATAATAATAATAATAATAATAATAATAATAATAATAATAATAATAATAATAATAATAATAATAATAATAATAATAATAATAATAATAATAATAATAATAATAATAATAATAATAATAATAATAATAATAATAATTTAATGGTTTCCGTTAAATTTGAGAACGCCGTTATCATTTCTTCTCTTAATGATTTGTTTGTGTCTATAATATTACTGTTTAGCTTACTTATGCTGGCGATTATATCTCCTAAGCTAGTTGA
>OY727110.1:2142740-2310240 GCA_963402855.1 Ormia ochracea
AACTGAAAACACTTATTAGATAGTGACCACTTTCCGATTTAAGTTTCCTTCCTCTCCAACAATCAGCCTTTCCGAATACAAAACAAACAAGTGAACTGAAAAAATTTCAGAAACGCGTGTTCTAATCTTAATTCATCGATGACTAATTAATTTTAATTAATTTATTTAATAAATTCATTCAAGAATTTGCAAAGATTCGAAAAATTATAATTGAAAATGCATATTATGGTATACCACAATGTTCGTTAAGCTTCATTACAAGGCATGTTCCTTGGTGGTATTATAGGGAAGGAAATTAAAAAAAGGATAAAATTCGGCTTTGAACTATTTGAGAAGACACATTAGTAAAAGAAATCTACGGAAAAGTTCATGTCACCTATAGGCACAATATCTAAAATTGGACATACATCAGTCTTTACACTGGCAATAATAATTCATCTGACCTCACTACAGATAAGCATGAAATCACTAAAATATTGTGGTCTGATAACTCTTGGAATTTCGAATGCATAATCTCAAGACTATTCCCACTTGATTTCTCCGAGAGTCTATTTTGTTAAAAACGAGATATTCGTTTCAGAACTCACTACAGTTCTTCACAGTTTAAAAAAACAGATTAATCTTAGGCGAAATCATATCAAAACCAATCATGCCGTCAAAATCCTTGCTAATAGGCTACGGGTCTTGTTTAGGCATACAAGCTTTTTGATAATCGAAAAATTCACAGCCGAACAGCCTTTCGTTAAAGAAATACTTGTTCATAATATTCCTAGCGTTCGAAAAAATTTTTGAGAAAACGGATGCATTAATCGATCATTTCACAAAGGAAAACAATCACAACAGTTGGCACACAATACTCTAAGCCTCAACCATTACAAAAATATATATTGCACGGTTCATGTAGATGACTTCAGTTTCATAGGTAAATCAGACCATGAAAAGAATCCAACAATAACTGTAGACAATGTATCCGAAACATTAAGGAGTGGTGCAATTACTCAGGAATTATGGAAAATTTCAAGATAATTGGATTACTTATAAACAACAAGTACAAATGTTTGGTAGAAAATGGTTCATTAGAAAAATAATAATAATAATAAGAATTTATTGTACTGACCATATGAACTAAAAGGCAATCAAGTCGCCCTGGATCGAAGCACCACGGTTAAAAATTTTTTAGGGAAACCACGATTTCTAAATTGGGTTTAGTTTACTGATATTGTATTGGTCGCCAAGTTTGATATTATAGAAAAAATAAAAGTGCACTTTTTACATTTATTCCAATATTTTTTCTTCTCGGAAGCCCGAAAGCTAAAAGAAAATTTCGATATGCTCTAGTTCCGTTTCAACCCTTTAATAAATTAATGATTAATGTTTATGATTGCGTTAGCTAAAATTAACTCACGTTAACTTAACTTAAAAACTTTCATATAAAAATAATAGAGTTTTAAAAATTGTGCAAATAACTAAGATGAGCTGGTTGCATATTTGACCAAAAAATGCATCTCCATAACAGATCCTTTGACAATTCGAACGATTTACAAAAGTTTGTGAAAATTTTCACAAAAAGGCAATCTTCATGTATTAATTTGTTTGCATGATAGAGTGGTTGTTCTAACATACACGTAGCGAAAAATAAATTCATAAATTCTATTTCATGATGAATGCAAATATGCATACTCGACCATTACGTTGTTGTTTTTGGAAAATGCATGACGATTTTCACCATACATGTGCAGCGAGTTCTGAATACTGCTACGAATATTGCAATTGTGCGAAACAAATAAATTGGCTCAATTTAAAACGACGTCTGTTAGAAATTATTTTTATTAAAAAAACTTTCAATAAACCTTGATTGAAAAATTTTATGGTATGGAATATGCACCAGCATGTTGAAGTGAATACTAAATTTGGATAGACGAATACCAAACTCATATTTGTTAACCATTCATTTTGTATACATATTTCTCTTAATCCCACACTCTGCACAGGCATTACTTGAGGCGTGCTCACAAAATATGTATGCATTCATGTACGAGTATATTGATATAATTGTAGTATAAGGTATGTTTAAGGTATGGTGCTCACAAAATATGTATGCATTCATGTACGAGTATGTTGATATTAATGTAGCATAAGGTATGTTTGGTTGTTGTATGAATTAGCCACTGTGTGTGACTGACTCGTGGCGTGGGTGTGTTTCTTGGCTGGTTTTGTTAAATTAAGAGAAAAATGACATTATGGTTTTAGACAAATTGAGTAAATACAACGTAAAGAATGCACAGAATACAATAATTGAAACTTTGCCATATAGCCAACAACGATAACTTTTTCAATTAAATTAAATCAACGAAGCGTCTTATGAGTTTTTGACTTATTTTTATATTTTATTGTACTATGCGTCTATACAAAGATCCATACATATATATATATATATTTACGAGTATATATTTATATGTGCCGTAACATGAAGGACGTGAAGGGAATCAAGCCCTGAATTCTGATTACTAAAAATAATTTCGTGGCGGAATCAACTTGCCTTAATAATGTAAATTATTATTTGTCTCTTGTTGAAATTAAATTTTCAGACGTAACAAAATATCGTGGTATGTCAAAATAAAGTTTCTGTTTCATAATTTGCTGTAAACATATAAATGCGAGCTCTCATTTTTCTTTTTCTTACAAATAATGTGGCTTAATATCTTTTTAAATTTCAGTAAATTAGATTTAAACTTGCCGCAACCAGCACCTTAAGTTCTCTGTTTAGGGTGAGCATCCTAAAACGTTACTTGCGTGCTCGAACTTTATGTGAACAAAATTTTTATTCGTGGAGAATTTTAAAGCATTTTTTATATATGTAAAACGGGAACGGACGCTTCAAAACGCTTTATTGTTTTACGTACTCTCATTACGAAAATGAAAAAATAAACAACAACAAGGCATTTATTAAACTTTTAATTCTTTGGATATGTTCAGTACTTTCACACTTAACAGTTATAAAATTCCATGGAAAAAATTCAATTTAAAAATATTTACGAGGATTTGGGATAAAAACATCCAATTTAATATCCATTTTTGAAGTATATATTGTGCCATCCTGATATTACTTGAGAAAGTACAAGGTATACTGATCTTAAGTAATGCTTACTCAGTTGTTGTGAAATTTAATACCAAAGGATCAAAAGAAAAACTTATGTCGATTACACCAAAACTATTAAAAAAAAAAAATAAATCTTGAGAAAATGTACGTAATAAAAAAATCAATGATAAAAATTTAATATTGTTTTGTAATATAAAATTTGAGTATTACATATTTGCTATAAAAATATCAAAGATGTTGGGAGCTTCAAAAAACTAAGATTGGCTCCGAGATGTCATTATGTTTTATTTACATATTTATATATTTTTTAGCAAAAAGAAAAAAGGAGAAAAAAGTATTACAATAATAAGCTACCTTGCTGTAGTCGTCAAATCATATATTCACATATGAGAACATATAAGTCGGTGATGATTTGTAACTTTTTTTCAAATTTGGAAATATAAATAAAGAATATTGTTAACAGACAATTTCGGAACATTTATGAAAAATCGGACCGAGCCATCCATATAAAGAGACCTTAAACTATAAACAGAAAACCAAACTTAACAATTTAAAAATAAAGAGTTATATTTAACGAATACGGGTTTCAAAGTCACACAGGTACTGATATGCCCTGGAAAAGTTAATGGTTATTATACCCGGAAAAAAGTTCGCCTTAGCTATTAACCGTCAAAGTTTTCATAAATAGAAATAATCTGGGGGGTTACTCTCGCTTGCGATGCGAAAGCATTTGCGATTCGTAAGTGAGATACGTTAATAAACTAATTTGATACTCCATAATATTAACGCAAGTCTTTGCGTATATCATATTGAAAAAGTAGCAATACGGGTATCTTAAAATTAATAATGGTAATGCAGTGACTTATCAAATGCCAAAATGCATATAAGAAATCCGGCAAGAACTTTTGTCAGCAGTTGACATTAATGATTCTGGCAATGATCCAATAACTATATCGAGGCAAAAAACAAACGAAATAAAAAGAAGATCATAAAATGATGTTAACATTTTTAATGGTTAAATAAATATTGCTTTATTAAAATTTAAACTAATTTTTTTTGCAATAACAAAACTTAAACTTAAAAAATGAAAAGACACTCAATACTATAAAAATATACATATATTTTTTAAATATAATTATTGTTAAAAGTAAGGAAGTTCATTATAAGCTTATAATCTATGTTTTGTATAAATTAAAAGTAATGTATCACTTATAGTATTTGTATGGTCCACTTCACTTGCGTTTAGTAAATAGCTTGCGCAAGATATTTGTTTAATATTATAGTTTTGACAAGCACTTTCGCAAAACAAAGTACAGTGATACCACACTTGCTTAAATGCGATGCGTTAACACGTGCGCAAACTCAAACAAGAGTACGAAATGTTTTATTTTGCGAACATTTTCTAACGCATCGCAAACGTGAGTAACCCCCCTGGCATTAGTAAAAATAAAGATAGCACTGCCTTATTACAACACACGTGAAAAGAAAAAAATTAAAATGATTTTGATAGTATAAGTATAGTGGAAAAGGTAAGCACCGCAAGGAAACGTTTCAAAACAGAAAGTTTAAGAATTCAACAAAAGATAAGCACAACAAGGAACATAAGACATAGGGCTGACAAACAACTTAAGCGCCACCTACAAAGTCGCAGTTGCATAAAAATAAAATCTATGTAACATTTTATATACTCGTACATGCTCGTGCATGCGTATCTAATTAGTCAATTAAGTTGACCTTAATTAGCAGATAAAAATCCGCTGATAAAGTGAACCGAAAATTCACGAAACGTCGGTTAAGGTGCGAGTATGTAAAAAAATGTAGTGTACGGCAACAGCCAATTTCAAACAGCCGTGACCGATGTATCGAAAACTAATACAGCAAAGTTTAAAATACCTTCTTACAACATTTTTATACGTAAGCACATCTTACAGGAGCCTCTGTAGGAGAGAGGATAATGAGCAGCCTACTACAGACGAGCTAAAAGTTTTGCAGGCTGAATTAATTATGTACATGTGTATTTCTTTCTAGTGATGGAAAAAAAACAATCCCAAAATGTTGTTTAGAATGGATCGTCTTGACTATAGATTTTACATTGGACGATGTTAACATGTCAACCAATATTGAATACGACTAAAGGATTTGGAAATAAATTTAACACAATGCACTTATTTTGCAAGACGTTTTGCATCATACATTTCAAACTTATTTTTAATAAAATTCATAAAAATAATGAGAAAAATTCAATTTAGCTTTGTAGCAGCAACGGCAACGCCATTAACTGCATTACCTAATTATTATGCCTAATTATAATTCTAAAACATCTGTCTATAAGACATGAGCTCGCTTAGAACTCATAATTTACAAAAGGTATATTCTTGTTGTCTGTTGTAGCATTCCTTTGACTTCTTATCGCCATGATAGCTTGCGTAATAAAAGAAAACAATAATTAATGTTTAATTTTGCGTGCATATTATTGTATGAACATTATTTTTTTATCAACAACAAATTGGTTAACTTAACTTATGGCCTGCCTGCGGAAAACAAACATCTGGATTACTTCTGCTTATAGTTTATTTTGTTATTTGTACATCAAACGAGTTTAAGATATATTCATGCATAATCCGTTCTGTGACCGTTTCTATTTCTCATTTTACTTAATGAGCGCCGATATGCAACCAAACGTAGTGCTAGTATAGTGCTGGTAGTACTCTATGCCCCTCTCTGAAACAAAATAATATTTCACAGGTCAACGCTTTTGTTACAAAAATAAATTTGATTAACTATTACGAAAACATTTTATGCCATACTTTGAAAGCTCTGTGTATGTCTCTACCTCTGTGTCGAATGAAAATCACGTAGAAAGGCAAAAGCCGTCAATTAATGGTGATTAATTGATTGTTCATTTATACAAACACGCGACACTCTCAACATAAGACATCACTTGTTTGTTTATCATTTCGTTTGCTTATGAGTTGGTTTGTGTGGACCGTCTGCTTCTTACAATTTCCTTTCAATTACGGTGCACATAGAAATTCTAAGAACTGGCAACCAGAAAGTAGCTTTTGTGCAAATTGCGTACACACGCGTCTACACACATCTATACATACATATGAGCATATGCATGTAACAGCGAAAAAAATGTAACTGGGGATGCTGTTGGAAATACATAAGTAATTATGTTTTTCATTAGTTCAGTGTGGCAATAACATGCCTGACACCCTGCAAATTATATGCATGCATACCCATGTCCAACAACTTTACACGTTAGATGTTCAATTATTTTTAAAACGGTTTAATGTGAGCTTTGCATGCAAAGCTGTAACGTATACGTACATAAATCACTGCATTTCATGAAACTATCGCGAACTGTCGTTTGTGACGCTATCGATCATTTCTTCATTGACTGTTGTTGCACAGTCAGAGAAGTCCAAACTATTTTTTTTTGTTAATTAAATCATTATGGGGAGTTTTCGGCTAAACTAACTTAACCTGCAAAGCTTTCGGCTTGACAGCTGGAAAACACTCAGGGTCTAGGTAGGAATCGAATCCGCGACCTCCGGTTTAGTAGGCTGAGCATTATTAATTCGTCTATGGAGACATGCGTAAGACCCCTTATTGCAATAAATTCAATGTATGTATGTATATCTTTATAACCAAAGCATTTGGCGTCTCTTTTTTCATAAAAAATTTAGTGGCAACATCTTTATTATAATACTTGAATTGTTGTTATAGTTATTTGCGATTCGCTTTTAATCGCCCCAAAGTTGTAAATACGGCAATTTAAAAATCCTAAATCTTGCGCTAAAAGTTGCCAATGAAGGCAACTTGGCTTAATTCAACACTATGTTTTCGATGAATGCAATGTGCTGGTATGAGCCCGATGGCATCCTACTTTTAAAAATGGTATGGTAATTTAATGATATATATATATTAATGAATTTTTTTTTAATAAAAAAAATGGTAATTTTGGCCCCAATGTGTTGCCGAGTCAATCATAAGGCATAGTAGGGTACATCAATAATTATTTGAACAAGTGTTATTTTAATTTTGTTATTGTTATTTTGACAACTTACAGAAATATTTAGATTTGTTTATTGTAAGAGTATTAACTTTAAGCTCTTTTTTCCGTTTCTCCCTCTTCTTTTTACATTTTCATTTATCTTCTAATGATAAAGATTTGTTGCCTGCTTCAGCAATAATAATCATAGACCAAACTTTTTTATTCATGTATCCTCATCTAAACCGAAAATACAAAAGCCAAAATGATTTGTTTAGCTTTCATCCATAGGCAGAGAGACAGACTCACAGGCATGTATTCATGCATATGCATACATACATATGTAGATATGTGCCTGTTTTGTTGATAGTATTGAAATGTAAAGTAAAGTAAATGTAAATGGGTTGGTTGGTTGCGAAGTTCATTCATTTAATTCCTAAGGGCACACAATCCGATTAACATTTATAGTTTGTGGAAAGGTTATTGATAACGAGTTGGGGGTGGAAGCATGTCACTATGTATATATATGTGTCTACAAACATGCCTTTCTATGCTTTAATAACATGTAACATCATTTCAAACAGCTGTTATAAAAGTTTAATTGAATTTAATTATTAAATTTTAATATCACCAGAACTGTTAACTAACCATTTCTTGAATCTTCAATTGTGTGTTATATTAACAATACATTATTATCTTTCGAGCAATTAATAGCGAATCTATATAATACTTTATTTGTTTAATATCAAACTAACAATAATCACTCAGTTCTTTATTCTAAAATTTGTATGTATGTATGAACATATTTAATTAAATTTAATTAAAAGTGTTTTCGTGTAAGTATAGTATAGGTTTGCAAGAGGACTTCTAAGGTACGAATTTCTAAATTATATTATTAAGTTCATCAAAAATGGAGACAAGCTAAATATAAACTATGATAATTATGTTTGTTTATAATACTTTTTTATTGAAATTTTAGTACAAAGAAAAATTAATTATTTTTAAGATAGAACAAGGTATGTTCAAATTTTTTCATTCGAAGGGTTTAATAATATTTCAGAAATGAATTAAATGGTTGGATATCCATTGGACGATCTGAACAAAGAATTCGTTGATTAGTTCTTGACGTTCTTGTTGGTTTAGCATATGTGACGCAGCCTTTTTTAAGTTTGACCCACATCCCCACTCTCAGTCCATATCAACGCTGTATTAAGCGCTTCGAAAGTATCTTTAATTTATCTTTGTTTCTTCTACAGACATTCATATTCAGTTGATTTGATGCCATGGATTCTTTTCACCAAATAATTTGAAAATTAATTAATTATCTATTCAACATCAAGAGTAGCTTATGCCCCTATTATGATTGACAACACCTAAGTGTTATGTTGTAGAGCAGACAACACAACCCTTATACTTTTTCTGATTATGGGTTACAATATCTAGATGTTGTGTAAGTCACAGGGTTGTTCTTCAATGTTAGTATACTTTCCTTAAAAAATGCATCTTTGAGTACACAAAGCAGACAGTTGAAAACAAAATTAATACATTTCAATAAATTTAGCGCCAAGCGAAAATGTAAAAAAATAAGCAGAAATTATTTTAATCAATATACAAAACATAAATAAGTAATATAAATATATGTAATATATTTATAAGTAATATAAATAAATAAAAGTCACAAAAAAATTTTAAATAATGGACATTACATTAGCGTCGAGTTATTCTTTGATAGTGATGAGGATACAAAGAGAACGTACGCATTCGAAAAGTAATTCTATAAAATAGAATAAAATAATAATAATAATAATAAAATTGTTTCAAATTGAAAAAAAAAGGAATAAAAAAAATAAGAATCGTTAAAATAAATGAATAAAACATTCACTAAAATAAAAGTTATTGACAATAAATACTAAGCAGAAAAATTTGTCAACGAATAATTTCAGAAACAATTTTGTCTTCTTACAGTGAATTATATTGAGAAGAAATTCTTTTTTTAACGACACAGCACCTACTGAGCTGTTGTAAATTTTTGACAGAACTGACAACACTTAAAAACAACTGTTGTAAACCATAATCACAATTTCAAAAATACAACATTAAATTTACAACTGTGGTGAATCATAATAGGAGCATTAATTTCTGATACAAAACACTTACCTACTTATGTTTTATAGTCCTGTAAAATTTGTTTTAAAGGTTTGAAAAAAATTCACATTCAGATATGTTCGAAAACTAAGATATAAGAAGATAAAAATTACAAAGGAATGGAAAGCGATTTACGTAGAAAATTTGTAAACCAAAAAGTCAGATTAAATCTTATTAGAAAGTACATTTCTCAAGCAAAGGATTCAGCTCCCAGAATCTTCAGAAAAAGCAGATCTACAAAAAGAACAAGGCACTAACATATTTTCACAGAGTTATTAAAATAAATTTAAGTAGCAAAATGACATCTCCTACTAATCTAGAAAAGAAACTATAAAATTTTTTTAACAGTGAATCTCAGCTAAAAGTTAATTAAATACGTTCCCATTTGGGAACGATTCAAATGTAACACCATTTTATACAGCAAAGAATGTCATAAATAACATTAATAGTCTATACGAAATCTGTATAAAAAATAAAACGAGAAAAAACCTAACGGGTTACAACCAAAGTTGGGTCCAGCAGAAGTTGATCATCGTCGCGTGCGAGTGATTCTTCTTCTTATCGCATAAGCACAACAATCTACATATTTTTTGAATTTAATAATTCAAGAAAACGGTAAAAAATCTTTCAATACTTAACATTTTTGTTCTTGCATTGCATTTGAGCAAGGACAGAGCCAAAAAAAGGGTAAAATTCTAGTCTTTACAATATATGAGTTCATCAACTCTAAATAATGAAAAATTAAGTGCTAAGAGTAATAATGCATACATAACAATAATTTCTAAAGAAATTATAAATAAAAACAAAAGTAGAGAAAATATTAGATCCTGCATAAAATCGAGTTTAACTGAGAAGACCCATCAACTTGCTTGATTTTCTTTAATTTCAATTTTGAGTGCATTGAGCCCGATTTTATTTCGAAATACTTAAAATAAAATCGCTTGGTTTCAAATTAATAATTTCCTTTTAAGTGCATTGAGCGCCTTCTTATTGTAAAACTCTTTTTAGCAATATTGTTTGGTTTCAAAATTTGTCATCGTCTGATTTTTACTTTTTATTTACTTTCGATTGCATTGAACGGGATTTTATTTCAAAACAGTTGGAATAAAATCGCCTAGTCAGTGTATATCGAACATTAAACCCTGGGTGCGTTCAACGCAATCATACTTCGTAATGCTTTCACTTCACTTTTGGTTTCTTTTAATGCTTCACTTCCACTTGCCAATAACTTTAAAAATTATTATTGAGTGTTCAGCACTAATTCTTAAAAACAAAACAAATTAGAAATTGCTGCAGCTGGGGTGGCGAAGCCGAAGTTTCGTTAAGGCTAGGAAAAAGTAAGAAATAAAGAAATCAAAAAACTGTTATCCTTCCGCAAAACTGCCTTACGAATCAAAGTATCTCCACAGGAGAGAAAACCAATTTTATTAAGGAATAAAAAGTTCATGTGCAAAAAAAAGAAAAAAATAATACAATTAAGAAAAGTTGTAAAATAAGAATTAAGTTACGAAATTTCCAATGAAAAATGTGTAAGTCAATTGTAACTATTAATCTGCAATAATTTCTAGGTATAGAATAGGCAGTTCATTTGTAAAAAAAAAGAAGAAAAAAATTAAGAATTTCTTTTGTAACAAAAACAAAATAATACGGTGCTCAGAAAAATTTGGTACTTCACAAATGGGATTTACAAATTACACAAACTGAGGTTAAAACCACACACGAAAATACCTAAAACGTTTAGATCGTACCCCAATGTATTAGCCCGTAATATCCTAAACGATTGAGCTATACACGTTTGAGTAGGAGGGGCCTTGTTGCAGTTATCCAAAACTAAATAAGCAAAAAACGTGATGTATTCAGTCCATCGGAATCAAGATCATTTTAACTTCAAAGTATCACACTTCCAATAATTTCAAAAAGCTTATAAGAAAGGTGGTACAAGATAAACTTAACAGATAAATACCCAGGCATAACTCCTGAAGAGTTGAAACAATTTTTAGTGTGAAATATCATGGAAATTGTTACAAACGCTCCATTTTCAAATAACCTTAATGAGCAAATAAATCAGAATTTGGTACATAAAATAAGATGTAAAATTAACAAGAATCCAAAAAAAAAAATTGTAATGCACGAAACGGAACATACTGTAGTTATCACCTATTAGAAGGAAAATATTAAAGAACAAATTTTATCAGAGTAATTGAACAAAAAGACTGGAAACAGCTCTGAATAATACATATATTGTATTACAAGTAAGATATGTAATATATGTGAAGAATGGAATACCTTTAAATCGGTGAAAATTGTATGAAATAAGAATTGGACCGTATAAAAAAATTTAGGAAAATTTCGAATTCAGTATATAAATATAACCTCGGACACAAAAAAAATGGAATCACAAGTTTTCCTCATAATGAAACTGAATCCAGTGTTGGATGATAATCATTAAACAATTAAAAGTTAATTAAAAGTTTCGCATGTTTTAACGCGAAAAATCATTTAAAATTAAATCATTTAAATGTTAAAATCATTGATATTTATCTTTGGGGAAGTAGTAATTTTATAAACAAGCAGAGCAATTGATTTGTAATTAGTATTCTGAGACACTCTCATTTTTGTAATAATTTTGAATATACATACATATATTAGAAATATAAAATTTGATGTAAGAAAATTTTCAGTTTCCTTTCTATACATTTGCAAACCTTAACACTTTTTCTTAGCAAAATTACCCAATAGTCATGGCAAATCCGCTTTGTTGCGCATGATATAAAATAATTATTCACAGCTTGCGGTTTTTCTACTTTAGTCTCATTTGAATTCAAGATGGCGGCATTTCCATTGGCGGTGATAGCTGTCTATGTATGAGTAATTGTTAATTTATATTAAAGGTGCTGAAGCTATATGATGTTAATCATAATTAATTAATCTGAATATGCTTATTTAAGAATGACTACTTTGGACGTAATGTTAAACTTTTGAAGGTGACATCATTGAAGTATCCAATGTAGCCGGTTACCTGACGACAATTACAGTTATTTCCTATGTATGTACTAACATGCTATAACATATTTGTTATCGGCGGCCCCGTTTCATTATCTTACACAGCAGTATGATTTGACAAATTCGACATGTGTGCTGAAAAAATAAAATAATGTGACATAAAAATGTGTAATTTTTATGACAAGCAAAAGTTAACATTTTCTTTGTTTGTGTCACCATTTCTGCTTGCATTCAACGTAGGAGAGGCTACGAATCGTCAATGATTGCTTTAATGGCTAATTACTATCAAATACCTATGAATTCCGATTTGACCATTTTCTATTATTTTCCCAACTAATAACGTTAATATTGATCACGTTGATCCAAGTTCGGCTTTTGGTTTTTGCCACTGTTAATGGAACGATCAACATCATCGTGTACGTGAAAATTTTTTTCCCATCTGATTCAGACGCTATCATTAAATATGATTTTTCTTTTGTTTGGATGCATTATCAAGGATTCGAGATTGCATTTGCTTTTTCACCTATTCGAACCTCATCGTCCTATCAACTATAATTAAGTGGCTTCCTACTCGCGTTTGTGATGCAAAAGCGTTTGCTATGCATAATGCGTTTTCTCCCCAAGGAAGGGCAATTATATGTTCTTTTCTCCAAAAATGTACTGAACAAATCAACAGGGCACATGAACAAAACACATGGCTTTTATTCTTACACAGCGTTACCAGACAATGTTCAAAAAAAGTCTTTTGAGTTGAAAGAGTCAGAAAATTTGATCTTAATAATTATTTTTATATTTTGTATCGTATAAAACAAACATAAACCACAATGCGGCTGCAGAAAATGTTTGTTTATCAGCTGTTAAAAAAAAAGGCAATGCACTTTTTTCTAATTTGTGTTCTTTTCTCGTTATATAAAAAATTGCACTTTCACAGGGCGGGCAAAACATTTTCAAAAGCCAACTTTTCACAGGGCAACATTTTTGTAGAAGAGATAACGCCATTAAACTTAATAAGAAAAACGCCACTCAATACGATAAAAATATACATATATTTTTTAAATATACTTATTGTTAAAAATGAAGAACTTCATTATTAGGTTATAATACATGTTTTGTATAAAATAGATAAATCAGATGGGAAAAAAATTTTCACGTACACGATTATGTTGATCGTTCCATTAACAGTGGCAAAAAACAAAAGCCGAACTTGGATCAACGTGATCAATATTTGAAAAAATATCACATATTGGATATACATGTTTTTCTTCAGTTGCGTTTAGCAAATAGCTTACGCAAGATATTTGCGTTAATGTTGCAGTTTTGACAATCACTTTCGCAACCCAGAGTACGGTGTTACCAGACTTGCGCAAATGAGATGCGTTAAGGGACATGCGTAAAAGCAAACCAGAGTACCAAATGTTTAATTTCGCAAACATTTTCTTACACATCGCAAACGAGAGTAACCGCAATTAAACGAGCAAGAACTTAAAGAACTTTTTAATAACTAGAACTTTAATACTGTTTTACTCTTGGAATTTTGTTTTTGTTTTTTACGATAAGCTGGAAAGTTTAGTCGCGGGAAAATGATAGCAATGTGTAATGAGACTAGTACAAAAAGAATTCATTTATTTCTAACTTACCTCTTGATTCGTGGGACTTAAGTTAATTTTCTTATCGTCACAGTTGCCTGAGAAGGCAGGAGTATTTCGTGAATTAGAGTTCGTAGTAGATACCGTTTCATAATGGGGTTTTTCCTTTATATAAAAACTTTCATTAGAACGCGAACGAGAAGATCTGGGGGAAATTGATAAAGCTGGCGGTGGCACATTTTCACTATTGTTGCGATCTATTTTATACAATTTATCCACTTCTCTTGTGCCAAGTATCGCGCTATATAATGGTGTGAAAGTGCTCGGCGGACTTAAGTGTTTTAGATCATCCTCCGTTGTATGTTTGATTATAGCTAAAGGCGTCAGAGATGCAAATTCGAGTACTGTGTCATCATTATCGTTATGCACCACATCGATAACATCTTCATCACTAGCTGTATTTTTCTCGTTATTATTACCAATATCATAGCGACTTTCAGAATTATCTATGGTAAAACTTAAACGACTACGGGTAGCCAGTAGAGTGGTATTTGAAGTGAACGAATTAGGTTTTTCGTCTTCTGTTGTTTCAATATCTACTAGTATGTCATCGTCGATGCCTTCACTATTGTCTGCAGTCTTCTGTTTATCATCGCGTTTAGGAGATAAATATCTCAGTTCTTCCACATTTTCATGGTCAGCGTCATTATGGTCCTCATCAGAAGAATAAAAAGTGTTATACAAATTATTTTGCGAAAGCTCACTAATAGAATCATGAGCATAAGCGGACATTTGCACTGAATTCTTACGACGGAATCTGTTTGTGAGTGGCGATGTTTCTGTTAATTTCTTTGAATGATGTTGGTAGACGACCGGTTTAAATGCCGATGTATTAATTATTTGTGATAGATTGCGTGTAATGTTGGTGGATGCTGAGTTCGACCAATTTGTATTTGCCGATGATGGATATGTAATATTTGTATGATCACTTTCGGGATTATAAATATCGGTTGGGTGGTTAATTGTAGCATTTATCCACGGCAACGTGAAAGCAGAGGTGCCAGATTTAATTTTGTGTTGTGGTTGATGGTGTTGATATTGTTGATTATATGTATTTTTGGCCGCTTGATGTGCATGCTGCCACATATAGTCCATCATAAAGCTACGCGAAAGAGCTGCAGCCGGGATTAAGTGCATATCAGCCCCCACTGAATATGAAGACTCCGTCGTAAGACCAGCAGAAGTTGATGCCTGAAAATGAAGATTTAATGGGCGTACTGTGCTACCAACAGCTACTGCTGTTACTCCCACAAGCGCCGCTGCCGCTGTCACTGTGTTAACAGAGTTACCATTTTTTTGAATATTCGTCAATAAAGCGTCCCCATTTACATCATCTAAACTTCGATCTTGATTCATACCAACAGATGATGGTTTCGCAGAACACGAATTAGGTGCTGAAGTTTTTATCATAGGCAGGGGAGACTTGGAGTTATTATTGATCATAAGACGTTTGCGTGTTCCACCGTTAAACATAGCTTTAACATCTTCCCAAGCATAAATAACTTCTTGTGCTGGCTGGCCACTTAACATCATGTGACGCCGCCATGAGTTAAAATTTGCAGCATCTGGTTGCACATACTTGTCACCCGGTCCAACACGATGTGAGTGGAATATAAATTTGTTGGGTGAAAAAAACATTCCGCAATAATGGCATTTGATACATTTTGCTCTGGATGAATTATAACGAGAAGGCAAGAACGATCCCTTACAACCCCACGAGCATTTATGTTCAACGTTAAATGCAAAATCATCAGGCAGTCTAGGTGGGGTATTGTCACCCAAAAAACTTTTACATAAACGTTCCGCTTCTCTCCTCGTTATCATACCACAACGTCTCGAACTTACGGGCATGGCACCAGCACGTCTCAATATTTCCAATTGGACTGGTGTACACTGAACACAGGTTATCCCCAGCGCTACACGTCTGTTGTGAATTTCATTGTAGCTAAATTGTTTCAGAAGTGTGTTTGATATCTGCGCCAGACATAAACGTTCTTGCCCCTCAATATATAGCGATACAATTGGTATATTATAAAGCAGAACTGTACTAACCTGTAAAATATTACGTACTGTACATTAGTTACAAAATTAATTGATAACGATACAAAAACACTTCAAGTGTAAATGCAAATTTTATTTTTTTTAATATTCATTTATAAAATATTTAGATTATGAACAAAACGAAAGTATTTGCGGACGTTTCATTTGAGCTTTTGAAAATTAAAAGTGTCGGCAAAGCTCTCTGCATGAAGTTTATTCCAAAATTATTCTTTTCAATTGAATTTATATTTTTATTAAGTTCATCTGGTTAATTCTTTTACAAAATTCATTTTAGCTGTTTCTACTTATATACAAACTTGTGAAGCAAATATTCTTAACTATTTGGAACGTGTTTAATTTAGTAATCTAGCTTATAATTTGCTTTAACTATGTCGTTATTGTTTCCTTTACTGTTATTACATTGCTTATTTTGTTATAATAAGAGATTGTTAAAAAGTAAAATAGAATAATTTGTAGATTGAAACAATTGCTCCCTTGAGAGGCCAACTAAATGACAATGGTACACATTTACAATTCTTTTCTACTCATGCTGCTATCGGGATTGTCGCCTTCTTTCCCTGGTGATTTATGTACCGTAAATAAAGTTAACACTGACTATTATTTAACTAGTGATGGAAGAGGGGATACCATTGTACTTTTTGTCTCATTTGAAACGTACTCTGTACACATTTACGTTGCAAAAAAATACTTAAATATTTGCTAAATAACTCAAAAGAATGTTTTTTGAAATCGCATTTGTTTGAGGTGAAAAAAGAGATATTTTTCGTCCGCTGAATTCCCCGTAGGACCAATAGATAAAAATTATTTTTACAAATTTTTTATATCAGGTTCGAATTACCTCTCTCTAAAAGAGTGAAATGATTTTGAATGCATGAATTGGTTTAATTTTTAAATCCTTGAAGAAAATTTTTAAACAATCAATAAGTTTTACATCAGTTTTGCCAAATTATTATATATGAAAACCACAATTTTAATTTATCGAAAGTTGACTAATTGCAGGTAGGGAATTTTTTGTGGTGCATTGATCCTACCTCCGATAGGCACGTTTATATGAGATTGGATTAAAAACTTGAGCATAAATAAAAATTCATTTTAATATTTGTTTAAAAATTTGATTTGATTAAAATTAATTTTATTTTAAAATTATAAAAATAATTATTCTTTTTTTTGTCGTATTATAATTTATAATGTAAAAAACAATTATAGCACTTAAGTACAACTTAGCAAGTTTTTTGATGCCAGTGAAAAGCGTTGTATTCCATCCCAGTATTACATTATTTCTTCGTGTAAAAATATTTTCAAAGAAGGTGCGCGTGTTCGACAAAAGCATTGCGAAGCTGTGCTGTTGCCTATGCTTCCATTGTTGCAACTCTCAAACTGCTTGTTTTAGTATCTTTTAAAATCGTTGTTCGTGGTGCAAGAAAAAATACCATAAATAGAAAGTCAATCTTTCCACTGTAATTTATAACTGGTATATAATTGAGAACGTGCGAAGATTATCGATATTGGCTCAATTTGAAAAGTTACCAGCAGGTACAGTGAACATTTTTAACGTTTTTTGAAGATTTATTTTGTTTGGTCTTTTTCCATTTTCAAGCTGTAAGCTTTCAATATATTTCTTACATATGTACATATTTGTATATATGTATATATATATATGTAACTATTTTATTTTTTTTTTTCAACAGCATTAATTTACTGGCGTGTTCCATATTTCTCTACAGCTTGGACATGAGGACTTTTTAATTAAATATCTTCGTATGCAGTCGCGGTGTAATTTTGCATCACATTTCGAACATTTTGTAGCCCAGTACACAATATTATTACAAAGAACACAATCGTATATCGTGTGTCCAAAATTATTTTTCAAATATTGTCCGTATTCGAGCATAGTTCTAGGGCCAAAGTAAGTTTTATCTTTCAATCTCAGAAAATATCCTTGGGATACCCAAATATTTTCTAACTCTTGTATGCGCTCTTTTGAGAGCTGATGTTGTGCATTTGGTGGTAACGGATTTGCTACTGAATATATTTCATTCCATTCAATTCCATAATCTTCATTATTCGCCAATGTTTCTAGAAGGTTATAGAAAAATTTCCTATATATAATTTTATATTTATATTTATTTATTTTTATTTTATATTTATTCTATTATATTTATTTCCTATAATTCGGTTGAAATTTGCATGCTTGATTCGTTAGCAGTAATGCAAATACTAAATATTCCTCACCATTGAGTGGATGTTTAACAAATTGCAATGTCTGGTCATACTTCTTTATTTGCGCATCGATTTCACCACTGAGCACTTTTGATCACTTTCATTTTCATATATATATATATATGTATATCTACATATAAAATAAAAGATAAAAGAGTATACAAAGTGCGTATAAAAAACTTTAATAAATAACATCTGTTAGCACTGGAAGCCCTTATTCGTGATTTAATTGACAAAAAAGGACTCAACCAAAATGTGCTCCAATTCATTAAACACCAAACACTTCGACATAAGAACCATCACTAAAATACACAATAAATCAGATTTCGGAATAACCAAAATTTTCCTTAAAGTTCTGTTCAGTAGCATATTAAAGTAACAGTAATATTCTCTCTTCGTCTGTATATACGCCACTTCAGGTCTCTATAAATTAGAATTTTTTATTGTGTAAAGGTACGCAAATGCTTGACTAAATATCCCTTACTTTTTGCGTCATCCTTTTTTTTATAAGATCTATTTGGAAATCGTTAATCTTAACTAAAATTTGAAAACGCCTCATTGAAGTATTTAGTGCATAAGTTATACCCGAATCCACTTTAGGACACTGTAGAAAGCTACTTCAAAAAATATTTCTATGCTAGATTATTTTTAAAATAAGACCAATTTTGGGAAAATTACTTTCGCCTTCTTGAATAGTCCGCTTTCAATATTTTTGCGTTCAGTTTTTATTAATATTAATGCAAACAGCTGACTAAAGAGTGATAACGATAAAGAGCGAAAAATAACGACAACACAAAAGAGGAAGGTTGTATTGAAAATATTTAAAAAGTTATGGTGGAAAACTAATAAGTAAACATAATATTATTATGTGCATATTGTGCTGACAAGTAAAAGCACATTGTAGGAGGAGCATATATGTATGTATATGGAAAGAATGCAACACAAATATAGTCGTCGTACCAACACTTTATAAAATGTAATGAATATGGAATACAAACAGTAAATTTGAAAACTGTAAAATTAAAAAAATTATATTATTATTAGTTATAACGAATTAGATTGAAAGAAGAGCTGTAAATGTTGTTTCTCTACATTATAAGAAACTTCTTTATCTAATTAAATTAGTTCCCATCTATAATTGATACTATTAAAATTTAAAGATTTGTTAATAACAGTGAAAATATTATTTTAAAAATAATATATAATAATAAAATATTATTATTTTATGTTTTATTCTATAAGATACTAAGAATAATAATAACAATAATTAAATGAAAGTATGGCTTTAAATGTTAATATTTTTAACTCCGCAGCGTCCGACCGTCTCAACTTCAACTGCAAAAAATAATAATAATAATGTGTAGATTAATTTTCCGCTACAGTATATATAATATATTTTTACTTAGTACCTAAGGAATGTATTGTCGTAATTAGCGTTACTTGTATTAAATTACTGAATTATTATTAATAAACATTACATGTATATAACTTCTAGCTCGATATCTACAAATTGCTTACTTTGATAAATTATCTTAGAGTATTAGAATTACTTCATTAATTGCATCGCCCAACTACGTGTGAATATTAAACCACAAACAATTGCCAAATGTACGAACATACGTAGATAGAATATTATGACCATTGGCGGCACCCAAAAAAACATGCATTACTCGCATAACATTGCTAATAAGCAATCCTACAAAAATAAGTAAAATAATATCAGAATAGAAATACTCAAATTGGATAAGGCAAGTTTGAGAATTGCCGCAGCCAATTATCACACCATACTGAATATAAAATTTCCAAGCCAACCTTCTGACCGACAGTTATAATACTTTCGGTTAGGAATGGTAGTAAATTTATACACAGCTGCTCCAGTTAACTATTCTTCCCTATTTACATCTACTAATCCAGGTAGCTACGAAATATTCAACCATCCAATGTTTTCATGTTGCACCAAATTAGTTAAAATAAAAATAAAATAACTATTATTTGAAGACGCACTAAAACTCCCAAAAAATTAAATTAAATTTCATTTAAAATTGCATCGAATTTTGATTTCCTAAACGTCCCGATTAGTAGTATATACCTGAGGCCATTTACAGGCGTTATGACCACTATAAAGCCATTATGAAATTCCTCCATAATTTTATTTGTCTAAGAATCCTGCAGAAAAATACAATTTAGTTGATATGTTCCTAGAAGAAAGGTCATTCATTGCGCCCAAAATGTCTTTGCCACTGGATTCCTGCTGAGATTTCATTTCCAACTGTCTTCTGCAATGCTAATTACTAAAGAACACTATGAACTCATTTATCTCTGGTACTTTTGACGTTTTTATAAAATGGTGCATTTGCTTATTGTTATCCGTTAATTTCTGATATACGAAAACTTAAGTTAATGTGAAATTTGTTATAATGGTTAATTATAACAAATTTATTTATATATAATATAATTTATATACATTAATTAATTAATATATATAATATAATGTTATAATGTTAATAATAGAGGTTATTACAGATGTTATCCATGGGCATCAACAAAGAGGTTTTCCGGTAATCCCTAACGATTTGATCAAGTACTATTTCTCTATTGTTATGCTCTTCATAAACACATAACTTGTTTTAAGATGTACTAATGTCTTCCAAACTAATGCGAAGAATTAAAAACAAAACCGGGTTCAAAAATATTCGTATTTGAGCTGTGAAATATTCAAAATTATTGAATTCCTCGTAAATGAGATTTATAAAAATTTTAGTTTTATTCTTTTTCATGTAAGTATATTTTTCCCCAATAATACAAGTATAATACATGAAAAAAGAGATAAAAAGCTCTGTAGCTCATAATTATATGAGCTAATGCGACGTTGAATCTCCTACTTTAAATCTCCGCTCATTTCAAATAACTGTATGAAAAAATCTAAAGGTGTTTAATCTCACGCTACAGATGCCAATTCTCATTACTGAAACAAGAAAGTACACGACTTGGTTATGTCTCATGCCGTGTTTGAATTGTTTCACAGGCTAAATCGCATATGAAGCTATCTCGTTGAATCCATACATATTGTGCATCCATTTGCTTTCCGACAATCACAAGTGGGTTTTCAGAATCCCATTTGTACCAACCCTAACTATCACCTATCGAATGGCGTTTGGTGTTGCCAACATTTTACTGATTTCGGATCACCCTTCATTTGTTTCAAGTTGAAAAATGAAAAATCGACTAAAATAGAAAAAAATTTATATTTCAACAATTAAAATATCAATTAAAAATGATTTTCTTCTCTTTGAATGCTTGGATTTGAAATTAAACAGGTTTTTGTTATTTTTAATAGCGGTTTCAGAGACCAGAATTCTAGTCAACACAGCTTAAGCAGTAGTATTTCAAGAGCATACAAACATGTATATAAAATGAATAAACTTGAAACTAATTATGAATTGGTATTTAATTTCAATTTATATTTCAATCTGGAAAATTATATACAAATTATAAATAAGTAAGCTATTTCCTAATCCGATATTTTAACTTCAAATGAAAATTCCTAAACTTAATTTATCTAAAACTTACACTTTTTATAAATTGACATTTATACTTTAATAAAAATATAGGAATAAATAAATAATATTCTAATTTTCTAGCGCTCAAAACACTCTTTTTCTAATTTTTGTATATTTAAAAATTTTGAATATATAATATTATTTTTTGATATTTCGCTACTCTTTGTGTATCATCATCTTTGTGTATCATTATCAATATTAATAAATAAAAATATTAATTAATATTAAAATATTAATATTAATTTTTTGCTGATGATGTAGCGAAATATCGAAAAATAAAATTGTACACTATATTTAAATTTTTAAATTTAAAAAAACAAAAAGCAAAACAAAAAAGATGGCCTTCAGCGATAGAGAATTAAAATATTTCAAATTTGGAAAAATGTCAAAAAAAATGTATTTTTTTTAGTAAATAATAATCTTAAAAAAGTAAATAATAACACTGATGATACCAAATATATAAAATATTCATTGATTATTTCAGGATATATATTCTGGCTATTCGTATTTGACTACATGCTAAAGCAGATCTTCAAGGACCCTTTACTCAAATGGTTCTTAGGACAACTGTAGAAGTAAATAACTTCCATTTAAAGATAAACGGGTAGCTTACATAAATCTAAGCTGCAACTAGAGCCGAACACTCTTATTCACACAATAGCGTGTTGCCCATCAAGCATTTTTTTTAGTTTCACATAGTAAAACAATAAATAATAGAATTAATTTTATATAATAATAAATATTTCCAACTCTACATCATATTGACAATTTGTCAAATTTTTAATATGAGAATTCTTGATTTGAATTAAATTCTTTGCGGATATACTATATTGTTGATTAAATTTAAGGGGTGACGAGTGATTCTCAGATCTCCCATTTGGGGAATTGTTTACATTTATTTATGGCAAATCTACTATATTTTTACGTATACGTGTATGCACGTGTATCTAAAGGTTAGCGACTGCTATTCAAGTATTCCGGGCACAAACACATTTACTTTCAAGCATTTATATCAAGTCCCTGCGGTCATAATTATTCTTAATTTTACATAAAAAAGTGTTTTTGTCAAATCAATAAAAAAATAACGGAAGGAAATGCATACCTGATTCGTTTTTTGCGTGACAAGATTCTGAGTGTTGCAGTTTTGTTGTTGTTGTGGTTGGTTTTGATGATGATTTTTTTGGTGGTTAATTATTATTGTCGTTGTCGAAGCGCTGGGTCTACCTGTAGAAATATTTTCCAGCGTGGCTGCATTCGATAAAGAACTAGTTGCATGATTATTATTTGCGGATGGTATTAATACGAGGGAAGTATTTGTTAAAGAACGACTTGAAATATTTTGGTTTGGTTGTGGTTTATGCGATTCCATTGTATTTTCTTAATTTATATTCAAATTACTCAGCGTGCTTAAACCAAGTTACATCGTGTGTTCAATTAAAAGCCCAATTTAAGGAAAATATCCGCATCCTTAAGCTGCAATGGATTTAGAGAATAAAAAGATTTTAATGGACAAGTACGTATTTACTAGAAACAGATGTATTAAACAGCGGGCCGAGTGAATAAAAAGGTAGCTCAAGCTTATTCTAGTAATTTTGCAGTTTTAACTAGTTTTAAGGTGAATAAAAAATTAAGCTAAAACTGGTACTTTATGCTAACTAGTAAAAGCTATTTTTTCCAGTGTTGGCTTAAAAAAGGTGTGAATAAAAAGTAGTAAATGCTTAAAATTAGTAGTTTATTCTTTGATTTTTGTAAGCAGCTGGTTGAGGTGCTGGAATCTTGTGTTTTTCTGCATTATATTGATAAAAGCGAAATTGCAAAGAGCAAAGTAAACCGTCTTTTGCTGTTTTAACGACTGGCAGCTGAGATTTTTTAAATAAAACTTTGTAAGTTTTGAGTATTTGGATAAAACTAACACTGCCTTGATCACCCATATTTTATTATTTGTTTATAATTTAAGAAATAATTTTAAGTATGTATTTAATTTATGGTTATAATTTCCGAAAGATATGTACTTGGTTGATTTTAAAACTGTTTTTAAATAATAACAAATGTCATTATACAAAGTTGCCACTATGTTGAATTTTATAATTTACTGCGTAAATACCTTTTGGGGGTATTTATTTTGGTATTTACGAAATACATTTAAATTGAATCCATATTTGGACCGAATGCATATTCAAACAATTTTTATGCTAAAACTAGTTCAAAATAGCATAACTATTTTATACTTTTCACTTGCGAGCAAAATATCAAAATCCTGATTTAGAAATGAAAACTTTCAATATTTTAAGTATTTCTGAACACTTAAGTACATTTTTAAAAAAAACTTTGTTCGATACTGAGTAGTTATGTTCCAGAAAAGGCAACCAATTATATATAATTTTCAAACTTTCTATTTTGCAGAGGTATAGGATCGCTGTTCATTTTAAAATGTAACAGCAAAACTAATTTTGAAAAAGCCTTTTGATTTAAAAATAAGACTAATTATTTACTGTTAAAATATATTTACAAATCATGCATTTAAATTCCGTAAACAATATGCCGGGATTTAAAAGCAAAGAAAGTGGGAACTCCTAAATAATTTCTGCCAGCTGTTAATTTTTCCAGCTTTTGCTACCGCTTTTCAGTACTAGGTATGTAGCAGTAGCAAAGAGTTATGCACACATTTCCTAGTTTTAACTATCAGCTTTAGCTAGTACTGAAAAGAGAATGCTAGTGCTACTACTTAGAACTATGTAGTATAAACTACCTTCTTATTCACTCGGCCCAGTGGCAATTATACATTCGCACTAGTATGTATACATACAACTGAGTAATGAAAGGAACACATTGAAGATTTCATAATCATGTTATCGGCATTTGAAAACCTGGGGCTTTACTCTCGTTGGCGATGCAAAAGCATTTGCGATGCGTAAGTGAGATGCGTTAATAAACTTATTTGGTACTCTATAACATTAACACAAGTCTTGCGCATATCATATTGAAAAAGTAGCAATACGGGTATCATAAAATTAATAATGGTAATTCAGTGACTTATCAAATGCTAAAATGCATATAATAAAGACGGCAAGAACTTTTGCCAACAGTTGGCATTAATGATTCTAGCAATGATCAAACAACTATATCGAGGCATAAAACAAATGAAATAAAAATTAATTTGTTTTGTTAAAACAAATTTGTTTGTTTGTTTGGTTAAATAAATATTGATTTATAAAAATAAATTTTTATTGCACTTCGTCGGCATAACAAAACTTAAACGTAATAAAAAAAAGACACTCAATACGATAAAAAATAAACACATATATTTTAAATATACTTGCAGGATTTGCAGGTTTTTCTTCAGTTGCGTTTAGCAAATAGCTTGCGCAAGATATTTTTTTAATATTATAGTTTTAACAAGCACTTTCGCAAACCAAAGTATGGTGATACCAGAGTTGCGTAAATGAGATGCTGTAACACATGCGCAAACGCAAACCAGATTACGGTGATAACAGACTTGCGTAAATGAAATGCGTTACCACATGCCCAAACGCAAACAAGAGTACCAAATGTTTTATTTTGCGAACATTTTCTAACGCATCGCAAATGAAAGTAACACCACAATGTATACCAGAGATGTCAAAAGTGACAGTTCCAAATGTAAACAATTTTGAAGGACAGGCCGTTTTAGAAAGAGACAACAATAGTATGATGGTACAACGGATGTGATGATGTAAACAAAACTAAAATGTAATTACATTTGCTTGAACTTGAAATTAAGATTATATTTTTTTCGTGAAGTTGTGTAAATAATTGAAAAAATGAAAGATATTTTTAAAATAAAAGTGATATATTTGTTTTCTAAATAAAAATGTGTGTTATCAATAGAAGTGATTGCGATATGGGTGCTGTATTGCAAACCGTCAGCTCCTTCACTATATTGGTTTGCAATTCTATTAGCAGACGTTTTCTAAGAAAACTTTCATGCGAATTTCATCTAACTAAACGTTTTGGTTCCATTCTGGAGTTGGTAATTAATGGCCATAATTATCAGTTAACATCTCAAACGGGACAGTTATATTGATATTATTTCCAAAAGGAAGTATTTGTAGGTTATATATAAAGTTTATCAGTGTTAATAAAAGATTTATATAAATATCTGCATTTCTGTTCCGAAAACAATTTTTTGTCTTTGTATTTACCAACTCGTGTGGATTGCACTATGGTACGGACATTCTTGATGGTGACGAAATGCATTATGATCCACCGCCACATCATATAAAGATGCATGTATTTACACGTGTGTAAATACATGGAGGTTTGACACCTGCCGTAATAAATTTAGGTGAAAAATAAAAAGTATTCAATGTAAGTAGAAAAATAATAAAGCTTACTTTGAAAAAAAAGAAAATAAAATATGTGCATATTTTAGAAAAACTAGTTGACAGCATCCGCTACTGTTACATGCTATACTAACTATGGGTGTAAACCACGAGTGATAACTGTCGTAAGATGTTCCAAAGAGATAATACCACAGAGAGCCAATTATAAGATTGTCATTCATATGTACCTATAAACAAATGTACCTATATATACAAATGTAATCAATTTCAACTATATATTAGACTTGCAGAACTAACTAACTTTGTTATAAACGAAAGACATATTTTTAATATTTTTGTGCCAATAGGGCATTTATTACTGGTACTATAATTTTCAAATAAAATGTATCTCCCTTTTTAAATTTGTGGTCCTGAGAAGAACCATTTTTTTATCATAATCTATAGTTTTTATCGACCTTTTCTGGTCTAGATCCATCATGTTTGATCTTCCTTCCACATTTAACAGCTTTAGCTATTGTGCACGTCTAAAAAGAGATATACACTTTTAGTATATTGTAGGTTTTATAACAACTGCGCTTTCCCCCTTAATTTAGGAAAGACTTATTTAAAAAAAAAAATATATTAAACATTTAAACTACTAAATTTTAAAATTATTTGTGGTTTGGGATGGAGGTTTTTTCATTTGTTTATGAAAATAAACAAACAAATTTGGTTTATACAGAAACGGCATGATTTGCATATTAATATGAAATTTTGAAAATTACCAAACTTTTTTTCATATTAAATTTTAAATTAATGCCATTGTTGTAATTTGTTTAATTATTTGGTTTATCATTTTTGAAATTATTTAATTAGTTACTGATAAATTTAGTGTAGGCGCCAGGCAAATTGCAGAAACACTCAATATATAAAACAATTACTAAGCTTCCTGATTCCATTCTCAATTCCTTTTTTATAAATTACCTTTCTAGCTTACTTGGAAAAAAGTGGAGCTTATCTCCTGATAACCATTCTTTAACACACTTTCGCCCCCTACAATATAAAGAAAAAATAAAAAAAAACCACCACCATTTAACTGTGGTATATTTAGTATTACATATTGTATGTAATACTTACATGCTATTTAAAACTAAATTTACTCCTTAACTCTTCTAAAATTAAACTTTAAATAAAATAAATATTCAATAAAACTTAAAATTTAAAAAAAAATAAAAATTTCAATAAATATACTTAAAATCTACATATTAAAATGTACTTAAAATTACGAATAGCAGGCATAAAGTAAAGTACGTAACCGACAGAAAAATAAAGCAAAACAAAATAAAAATTATCTTCAATTCTATTTTGCGGTACTGCACATTTTAGAAGAGTATTCCAATTATTCATATAGCTGCGCCGCTCTTACCAGTCTGTTATGGTCCGTGGTAACACCCTGAAGCCTGCAGTGGTAAGTACGTTTAATGAGTGATCATAAATCATTTCAATTATAATTTTCGTGCTGATGTTTTGCGCATATCACTTGTTTGGAGTGTTTGAATGTTTTCAATTTTACAATTAATAGACGGGTAAAATTAGATATTTATTACTCGGGAAAGAGAAAAACTTTTTTATCAAATTTTGATAGCGCACAATAAAATTTTAGGAAACATTTTTTTTACAATTGCTCGTACCAATTGAACCAATTTGAAGCAACATAACCGCCACCCATTTACTGCTATTGATGGAACAGATATTAGCAAAGCACTAAAATGTGCTTAGGACACTTAGGAAAAATTTTTTAAATTGAATAAATTGGCTTTCGGAAATTGGATCAAAATCAATGAAAGTCTAACAGATATTTCTAAAAAGCCGAGAGTGTCATTTCTAAATATTTTACATCTGTAACTCACGGACCTACTGCGTGCTTATTGCTTTTGATCTGGGCAAAGGTAAAAGACTACATATATTTACCTGGATCTTTAGCCGCTCCAAATATAAAGTACAGTATTAGTAAATTGTAGTGCAGAATTCTTTTCATTTATGATTGAATAAAACATTAAGTTTATCCGTGTTATTGCAATGCTCTTCAAATTTTCGTTAAACGCATAAAAAATTTACATACATACTCGTTCCCCCATTTATTTGCGTAGATTGAAACAATCTAGCAGTCTGAGCAAAAATAACACAATTTTTAATGCCAAAGTATACAACAATTACAATCATTTGGATGGTCATCGGACCGTAATCATATTCAGCGACGAAGCAAACTTTCACTTAACAGTATTCGCTAACAAGCAGAATCATCGAATTTTCATAAATGAGAATCAACGAGTGAATGTTGTAAAGTCGTTGCATCTAAGGAATTACTCTTTGGACATTCATCACTCCGTATTCTTCGAAACAAAAAATCAGTTACACATAATTGTCACTTATATTACAAAAATATTATATTACATTATTAGTCTGTTTCATTAAACACACATTACTAGTCTCATGATTACTTGACTACCCATAGTATATAAGGAATCCTTGGTTTTTTGATTATTTTACCTCGATCCCATTTATGATCCCATTTGTGATAACTATTCAGCATTAATATGTGCATATGTGCATATTCTTTTAATCTCGCTTGTCCGAAACTCCCTGGTCTGAAACTAGGTATATATAAGTACTCTTATATTGTATATCGTATATAGTGATTGCAGTGTATATTCAGTTCACACATTGAAATCACAAAAAAAAATCCATTGCCAAAAAAATGCGGGTTAAGGCACTCCTATCTTAGTCCAACGATGTCCCTTTTTTAAACTCCACATGTGTAAGATTGCTTTTCTCAAGAATCAGTTGTCAGGAAACAGAAAAAAAGGAAGATAAAAGTAAATATAATAAAGAGCGCTTTGCCTCTTTGCCTGCGTGAGTTCCTTTCTGACAAATATTGCGGACAAATATTCTGGAAATCGGAAAGAAATACACGAATCTTCATTAAGCTTTAGATCAAATCAAAGCCCACAGACATGTACTCCTACTTATGGAATCGCCTTGTATCTAATTCGTGCAAATTCGCCCCCACAACTAAGAAGATTTTATTTTACTTTAAATGATTCTTTTTGGATTTTTATGTTTTTGTGCCTTTTTCTACCCGAATTAAACAGGTATAATAAATATAAAAAACAAGTTAAGCTAAATAATCACGATTTGTTATTTTACTGTTTACAGTCCTTATGGGAATATGAAAAGAAAAAGTAATAGATACAATTCAATTTGTAGTTGAACAGAATTTTTTATGTCGCTTTTGTTTTGGTTTCCTCTTTTCTAACTTTTTCTTCCCGTATGCGTTCGCATACTTCAGAGCATAAAAAAACCACCTTCTAGTTGGATGCTTCAATAAGCTTTTTTGGGGATGAACACTCTTATGCTAAAATATATAATTATATTAATAATAAAAATAATAAGCAAACATTTTGATTTCCTGGGGCTTATGAGATATGTACGTACACACACACTTTCACACTTTCACACATACCGACACCTGCAACTTTGAGTAGTTATGCCGCTATTTTCTAAAAACGGTGTTAAAATTGCTAGCTTTTACATGCAAAACATTAAAATTAGGCAATCACAGCACATTTACAAAATAGATAACGATATAATTATAGACTTTTGTATGTCAAAAACGTTGAATTGGTTGAAGTGTTTGTTGTTAAAATAAACATTATTAATTTGATTGCGGTTTGCTTAACGCTAGGCACCAAGTTAATAAAATCATGTGTAATTTAGTAATTTTAGAAATTAGACAGGCGGTGGATATCAAAGACTGATTAATTTGTATAGTGAACTAATTTTTAGCGAAGGCGACCCCTTTTTCCACTGCATTTTTTATCACTAATACTCTTATCTTTTTTGAAGTTGAAATAGAGTGCATAGCTTCTTAGCTAAGAAATTAGTCTCTTAAGATGGATTAACCCATGTTGTCTGAACAAAAATGTTGTGCGGATAAAAGTTAATTTAGTGAGTGTTTTCTAAAGCAAGATTCACCCATTTCAAACATATTGTCTGGGCAATCAATGCTGCTGCATGTGAGCATTGGTTTTGTAACTAGCCCTTGAAATGCTATATTCACACAAGGGTTCCTTTAGGCGCTTTAATGATTTGGAATCTTTTATAAATTTTTATAACATTACTGCGTGAACCTCTCTTTCCAATGATTTTGAGATTCAAAAATATTGTTACGATCTATTACAATGGAGTTAGCTGTTTGTGTCCAAATAATTTGTTTTTTGTGCTTATTTTTGTATGAGCTGTTGCTCATATCATTCATACACTCCCTTCCAGGCTTCTTCATTTCCCCGATAAGCTTTTAAGCAAGTAAATTATTATTTTCCATTTTGCATACAGTTTGAATTGCAATACGAATCAAAATTGTGGAAATTTTATGTAAATGGGCAACTCAAATCAGTTTTGATCACAGCAATTTTCACTATATTCTCCGCCCGCGTTCTCAACGACTTTTTTATACCGAACTTTAATATATGGAAATGTAAGTAAATCAAATCTTTTTAAATGCATATTAAATTTAAAGTGCTATATTTTGCATCTAATGGTTCCCAATAATCGATTAACGGATATATAAAATTTTTGGAAAAATCTGTACACATCAAAACAGTTGTAATGTATTTCAGAATTTCAAGAGCAAAAGAAAATAGCCGATTTTTTTAATATTTTTCTTAACAGAAAAATTTTTCTCAGAAATTTCGTTTAGTGCTCCTTTAACTGTGCTATCAAATGGAGTTGACATCACAATTATACGAGTACACTCGTACCTATTTGCAATATTGGTTTTATGAAGATTATTTCAAACAAAATTGTCTTCTTTGATTCACGCGTGAAGAGAAATTTCACGCTCTCACTTTTTTGTTTTGTAAACGGAACATCTTTAAGATCTTAAAAGAATAAATCTGTAATAGAAATATCCGAACGCACGTATAAATTTTGTAATTGAATTAATTAATGTCTTACTTTATTACGTGTAATATATTAAACTAACAGCAAATTAGTTGTTAACTATACTGATTATCTGATTATATACTGATTATACCGATTATTTTATACATTTATTATATTAAATTATAATAAAAAATTTTAAACTATATATTCAACTAATAATTTAAATAAAATAAAATCTTTTATAATTTTTACTTATTTATCTTCTTCAAGATTATTCCTAGTCCCTTCTTTATATGATTTAACTTTAAAAGCTTTTAGTAAATAAACTAAAAGCTATCAAAGCTATAAAAATACAAAATAAATCTCTTTAAACTTAAACTTCCTGCCTAAGCCCTGCGATTTTTCCTGTGGTCAACTTGACTTAAGTAAACTTCCCGTCTACCTTGCATTGACAGTTTTTCTAAGTGTTTTAGCATGCGGTAAGATACGCATATTTAATATTCTGAAGATTATTACTTTTTATGAGCTCAATGCAATTTAAATAACAATTCACAATCAATTAAATTTAATGAGTTTTCGAGAACTTTTAAATAGTTAGTTCCTGCTACACCTTTCTGGACAAACCATGACTTACATATAAAAGTATTTTACAGGCATACTTGTTTATGGTAATCCAATTATAATTCAAATTATCATAATTCTTCTTGTTATTAAAAATTTTTAGGTTAATAACAAACGTTTCGAATAAATAGAATTTTAATTAATTATTTAATTCATTTAAAATTTTATTAGAAAATTAGATTAAAATTTGTTGGACGAAATATAGGCCGGTAGGCAAACCTACTAACATTGTTATCTTTTAACATTTCTAAAACAAAAACTCTTCATCTCTCCTCCCAAGTTCTGAGTTTCTGAAAAAAGCGTTCATACTAAGAGACGATACTTAGTATCGGTTAGTGACTGATTTCATATCGTTAGCGATTTGGTTAACGATACCAAAATATTGTGATTTTAATATGTTTTGCGTGCGGGATACTTGAAACGATTTTGGTCTAAAAGCCAATGTTTTAATTGGCTTAATTGAATTAAATTTATTATAATTTTGTTTCTTATAAATAGATACAACACATTAAAATATCTCTTAAATACAACAGTATTTATTGCTATCGAAGGACTAACTCCTGTCGTTCAATGCAGATAAAGCTGAATTGCAATTCATCTGGTGTCGGAATATCTGCACTCAGTGCTGTGATAAGGATAAAGCTGAATTGCAATCCATCTAGTGTCGGAATATCTGCTCTCAGTGGTGTCACTAAAAAGTTTATATTTATTTTAACCACTACAGAATAATTACAAAATATTAACTTAGTTCATAGCAGCTGGTCCTTGCCTGTTTTTAATTTTATAAATTTTGTATAAATTTTAAAATTGTGCAATTAGTTTTCTGTTTGCGATGATATTAATCTATAATATTTTCAGTTTGCCTAGTCACCTAGATTACTTCATATCTATACGTTATATTCCATCAACTGCGAAGAAAGTAATCTACGTATATTCATATCAGCCCGTTTACAATCTATGCCTGCCCGTTAACACCAATTACGAAAGTTGGGCAACTTTTAACTTTTTGTATACGTCCTGCACTTTGACAGGTATCATTTAGTTTTTTGCTATATTTTATTCACCTTGTTTTTTCCGTGGCCAGCTTCATGTGAGCAGAGACTGCCGAAGAAGGCTGCACATATGCTTAGACTTTCTGAGAACCTGATGTTACCGTTAAGTTGAAATGACATCAGCAATAACAATTAAGAGTTATGAAAACACATAAATAATAGAGATAATTTGTAAGATTGTTGAATTTTCTCTCTGCGTTACATTAAATGCAATTATGTTAACAGGAAACGTAACTTATTTCCAGTATCGCATTCATCAAATTCGGAGGGTTTACTCTCGTTTGCGATGCGAAAGTATTTGCGATGCGTAAGTGAGATGCGTTAATATACTAATTTGGTACTCTATAACATTAACAGAAGTCTTTGCGTATATCATATTGAAAAAGTGGCAACACAGACAACATAAAATTAAAAATTGTAATGCAGTGCTTTATCAAACGCCAAAATACTTATAAGAAAGCCGGCAAGAACTTTTGTCAGCAGTTGTCATTAATGATTCTGGCAATGATCAAATAACTATGTCGAGGAAAAAAACAAACGAAATAAAAAAAAGATCATAAAATCATATTAACATTTTTAATGGTTTATTATTGCTTTATTAAAATTTAAACTAATTTTTTTTTGCACTAACAAAACTTAAACTTAATAAAAAAGACACTCAATACGATAAAAATATACATATATTTTTTAAATATACTTATTGTTAAAAGTAAGGAAGTTCCTTATTAGCTTATAATCTATGTTTTGTATAAAATAAATAAATAAAAGTAACGTATCACTTATAGGATTTGCATGTTTTTCTTCAGTTGCGTTTAGTAATTAGCTTGCGCAAGATATTTGTTTAATATTATAGTTTTGACAAGCACTTTCGCAAATCAAAGTACGGTGATACCAGACTTGCGTAAATGAGATGCTTTAACACATGCGCAAACGCAAATCAGATTACGGTAATACCAGACTTTCGAAAATGAGATGCGTTAACACATGCGCAAACGCAAACAATAGTACGAAATGTTTTATTTTGCGAACATTTTCTAACGCATCGCAAACGAGATTAACCCCCCGGAAAAAAGTTAATAAAATAAGGAATGGAAATAAGGCCAGAATATAGTTTTCAAAATTTAATCAATATAAATTATTGTAAATATATGGAAATTACTTCTTTCAAGCATCTATGTAGGTAATATTTTGAATATGATTATTTTCGAATTCCTAATTTAAGTATTTATAAACATTTGGGATTCATTTACTTAGTAATGTGTATAGATGTGTTTAATACAATTTTCTTTATGCATTCCAAAATAAATTGGGCCAACGGCATTAGCCTCTATTAACTTTTCAAACGTGCATACATATTTATTTGCTTAACAAATAATGAAAAGGCGAATTCAATCAATCGCTCTTATTTAAATTGCCATTATTACACCAGCTTACGTTAAGTAATTAAAAATTTATTGATTCAATTTTCAAATATTTATGGATTACGGTCATATGATACTATCGCATACGTACACAACCTGCATGCTAAACATAAAACCCTCCCACTGCTGCACACAGTCGTGTCAAACGTACGTTGGTATTTAAATAAATTCTTATTTACTCACCACACATTCCTGGCAATCACTTTTAAACAACCGTCGCCCCAACACGATTAATATGTATTCAACACACTCACTTACACATACGAGTGCATGTATGTATGTGTAAGTTGTGAGTCGGTTAAGTACAATAGCTTTCATACAAAAGGACTCATTAATAGATAAAAGTGAAACGTTGGTAAGCACGGTTGTTCATCAGTAAGTTGGCTTTAAAATGTTAATCAAACGTTTACTTTACAGAAGTAGAGATAATTAATTTTTTAATTTTTAATCGTTAAAAATAAATAAAGGCGAATAACACGATTAAATTTTCTATTTAGTTCATTGTGACGAAACTTATGTATTTACCCTCCACCCATTCATCCATTATGCTGAATTGGCGGTTAGTAGACGGATAGCATATGCTCTGCGTTAAAATGTTAGGAACATCTTACAGTTCAAAAAGCGGCGGTATAGTGATCCTTATGTACATACTGTAAGCCCACAGGGTAGTACGGGACACATCTGGGTGAAATGACACTTTGGTGTTGTGCACTCTGGGGAGACGGTAACCTGCGTTTCCAGACCTCAGGCCTTTGGCAGCTACCGGTAAAACTTGCAGGTGGCTGCCCAATCCATGAAATAACATGGTAACGGATGCGCTTGCAAGTAATTAAAAGGCAAAGGCAAGCTTGCTTGTCTGTCTGGGATAGGTCTAGCATAACCTGATCGATTCAGGGTCGAATATTGTAGGAGAGTTCTTTTGGGGGTTCCCTCTGAAAGCACGACCAGTTGCTATATACTGACGGACTTAGTTCACACTCCACGGAGTTAATTGATTATGCTCGTGGATAAAATTGTGCGGCTTTAGTGACTTTGTCCATAGACCAAGTTCGCTCCGGCTTACAACATTGAATGAAGTTGTGACCGGTTGTTGGTGAGGCCTCCTCGGAGATCACGTAGTGGCTTGTGGTTGATACCAAAAGTTGCTTGGGAGATTTCTCTTGAGTGGCTGGTATCTTATTGATGCTAACGCTCGATACGATCCCGGTCAAGCGATTAGTTATCTAGGTGCTGTTGCTATTCAACAGACGCTAGTAGGCAGCAGATGGTTCTCTCCTTCTGAGGGCGTCCATCTTGTAATTCTTGACTTGCTTTTGAGTTACAGGGATAGAATAGGCATTATGTTGATTACCCCGAAGCTGGCGGGAGAGTCTATCCCGCGAAGTGCCTAATACTAAAGCTTGGACAGTGCCGAACGCTTCAGCAAGGCGCTTGGTTGGGACTGAATCTTCCTATCAAGAATTGCACAGGGGGCTTAGTAAATGCATTAATTTACTCAGTGCTAAGTGCACCGTGAAGTTAAGCTCTTCAGCAGGTATTCACGTAAACATTAGCACAACTGTACTAAAAAGATTATTATTGTTTTGATTTTTGGATACAATTTTTGTTAAAAAATTATATTATGATGTCTTTTCACTTTGAGTGTCTTTTTCACTTTGGGTGTCTTCTTAAAGCATAAAGATATCAATTTCAACTAATGGCGTTTTCTTTTCTACAAAAAAAGGCAACACTACCCGCAGGGAGGGCAATTTTGTGTTCTTTTCTCGAAAATGTGTTGCCCTGTGAAAGGGTTGCGTGTTCTTTTCCATAAAATGTTGCCCTTTCGCAGTGCAAAAGACATTGCAATTTTGCCCTGAGCAAATCAACAGGGCAGAAATTGCCTTGTAAAACACATGGTTTTTATTCTTGCACAGCGTTACCAGAAAATGATCAAAAAAAGTCTTTTGAGTTGAAAGAGTCAGAAAATTAGATTTTAATAATTATTTGTATATTATGTATCGTATAAAACAAACAAAAGACCACTATGCGGCAACTTATTTGTATGAAATATTAAAAAAAAAAATTTGTTTTCTCAAGCAATCTGGCAACTAAGCATTTTTGTATATACATTTCATAAAATATACAGAAAATGTTTACCAACTGTTACAAATTATCTCTATTTTAATTTTACTCATGTGTTTTCATAACTCTTAAGTTAATTTATATTGCTGGAGTCATTTCAACTGGTCGCTTAACGGCTACATCAATTATATATGTTACACTGAAGTTGCTGTTGCTGCGCTAAACCAAATCCATGTAATATGAAATATGGAAACACACAGTAAATTTTTTATATACGATGATACTTCTAGGAGATCTTCTACTGTACGAGTATTACAAAATAATACACTGAAATATTTTCATTGATGCAATACAAAATATTTGTATTACTCTTAGCGAGTTTCCAAACTGACCTCCTACTTGAAATGCCTTGTAGAGATTATTTAAATTTCCCCAAAAGACAAATAATTTGTGTAGTGTAACTCATTAACCTTTTCGTCGTATCCTTTTTGTTTGAACAACATCTGTTTCAAATATTCACTGCCTAGCTTTAATAAAGTAAATTACTTTATAAAGTTTTTCATTATAAACACGCATTTACAATATGTAAAAAAGTCATAACTTCTTTTAATAACTAGACGAAACGTATAAAAAAATTGAATAATAGTATATTGAGAGGTGAAGCGAATAACTAAATCACTAATGGCATTTTCTTTTCTACAAAAAAAGGGAACACTACCCGCAGGGAGGGCAATTTTGTGTTCTTTTCCCGAAAATATGTTGCCCTGTGAAAGGGTTTCGTGTTCTTTTCTACAAAATGTTGCCCTTTCGCAGTTCAAAAGGCATTGCACTTTTGCCCTGAGCAAATCAACAGGGCAGAAATTGCCTTGTAAAACACATTGTTTTTATTCTTGCACAGTGTTACCAGAAAATGTTCAAAAAAAGTCTTGAGTTGAAAGAGTCAGAAAATTAGATTTTAATAATTATTTTTACATTTTGTATCATATAAAACAAACAAAAGACCACTATGCGGCAGCTTATTTGTATGAGATATTAAAAAAAAAATGTGATTTTCTCAACCAGATGAATTATCAATCTGGCAACTGAACGTTTTTGCAAAAAAAATTTTATAAAATATACAGAAAATGTTTGTTTATCAGCTGTTAAAAAAAGGCATTGCACTTTTTTCTAATTTGTGTTCTTTTCTCGTTATATAAAAAATTGCACTTTCACAGGGCGGGCAAAACATTTTAAAAAGGCACCTTTTCACAGGGCAACATTTTTAATGTAGAAAAGAAAACGCCATACGAGAAAATCAAAAAAACAAATTTCACTCAGAATATGCTTGTGCAAAATCTAAGCAACTATTTAATACCTAGTGTAATATCCCTTATTTCTAATAACTGCAGGACATCTTTTGGGCATGGAAGCGACTAATTTTGTTTAAATATGACTTATTAATTGTTCTCCATTAATTTTTGATACCCAAAAATAGTTCATCCTTATTTTTGAAGCGTTTTGAACCTAAACGTCTTTTTAAAGTGGAAAACAATTTTTCAATTGGATTCAAATCGGGCAATTGTGCTGGCCAATCAAGAATTTCAATCTCATTTAGCTGTAACCAATTCTGCACAAACTTCGACGTTTGCTTAAATAAATTCACTATCACCTCATCTCTGAATAATTCGGTAAACCACTTTTTTATGGACCAAGCCACCATATTAAAAATATCCAAAGCATACTAAACAAAAACAACAATGGAATTTGCAAAGAAATACGTGGGTTGGGAAGTTAACAGAAATTAATTGTAACATATACAGAAGAATAGGTATTAGAAGGCAAGGTGATTAAAAACAAGAGTATAAATAAGGAATTTGTCTGAAGGCAGAACAGATGCGAGTAGAAAAGAAGATTATTGAGCTTTAAAAAAATAATAAACGAATTCCGTTAGCTGAAGAACAGAGTATTTTATTTCTGGTATGCACATACCCGAGAAGAGGCCTAAAACTATGAGGGATACAGAATCTGTGGAAGACCGTCAACATATAAAATATGTTGTATTATGTTAATAAAATATTAATATATAAACTTAATCTAGCAACACAATCGAAAAAAAGGCATTTATTATACGAACATTTTTCTTCTTTTTATTTTACTATAACATATGCGAGAAAATAATTAATATTAATATAATTAAAAAACTAAACTGTGAAAAAGAAAAACAATACCAAGAAGAGTAATACCACAATACCAATTGCGAGCCCCATTAGAAAATTTTAGCTCCATACTTTGCATTCCTTAAATTGACTTTTTATGTAACTTTATTTTAACAGAAAATGTACAGGTGTTCGTCAAGTTTTTCCTGACGTCTTTTTTTTACTAGTGTGTATGCATATGTATGTATGTGCTTTCTAAGAATCAAATCCTTACTAAATTGGTCAATTTTGTGAAGCACAAAATGTAATTCATTTTCTTTGTTGTTGCTGTTAAGCGGTGAAGATCTCATGGTTGATTGTCATAGATCCAGTAAACTGTGGAGCCCTATTAATTTGAATCTTAAAACAGTTTAATATCATAGTTAATCACGAATTAAGTATTGATAGAAATATAATTGTTAATCAAAGACCGAAACAATTCTTATTAGACACGATTACTGTTTTTTAGAATAATGGGCCGAGTGAATAAAAAGGTAGTTTATACTACATAGTTCTAAGTAGTAACACTAGCATTCTCTTTTCAGTACTAGCTAAAGCTGATAGTTAAAACTAGGAAATGTGTGAATAACTCTTTGCTACTGCTACATACCTAGTACTGAAAAGCGGTAGCAAAAGCTGGAAAAATTAACAGCTGGCAGAAATTATTTAGGAGTTCCCACTTTCTTTGCTTTTAAATCCCGGCATATTGTTTACGGAATTTAAATGCATGATTTGTAAATATATTTTAACAGTAAATAATTAGTCTTATTTTTAAATCAAAAGGCGTTTTCAAAATTAGTTTTGCTGTTACAGTTTAAAATGAACAGCGATCCTATACCTCTGCAAAATAGAAAGTTTGAAAATTATATATAATTTGTTGCCTTTTCTGGAACATAACTACTCAGTATCGAACAAAGTTTTTTTTAAAAATGTACTTAAGTGTTCAGAAATACTTAAAATATTGAAAGTTTTCATTTTTAATTTAATCAGGATTTTGATATTTTGCTCGCAAGTGAAAGGTATGAAATAGTTATGCTATTTTCAACTACTTTTAGCATAAAAATTGTTTGAATATGCATTCGGTCCATGTATGGATTCAATTTAATGTATTTTCTAAATACCAAAATAAATACCCCCAAAAGGTATTTATGCAGTAAATTATAAAATAACATTGTGGCTACTTTTTATAATGACATTTGTTATTATTAAAAACAGTTTTAAAATCAACCAAATACATATCTTTCGTAAATTATAACCATAAATTAAATACATACTTAAAATTATTTCTTAAATTATAAACAAATAATAAAATATGGGTGATAAAGGCAGTGGTAGTTTTTTCCAAACACTCAAAACTTACAAAGTTTTATTTAAAAAATCTCAGCTGCCAGCCGTTAAAACAGCAAAAGATGGTGCACTTTGCTCTTTGCGTGATGAGTTTATGAGGAAGTTCGGACAAGAGATAACTACTGCCCAACTTAGAAAAAAAATTCAAAATATGAAAAATGATGTAAAGAAAAAAAGTGATATACGCGCAACTGGCAACAAGCCCATAATTTTAGAAGAATGGGAGCGTGAAATGCTGGACCGTTTGGAAAAAGATTCTAATCCAGTTTTTAATAAAATTCCAGGTATTTTGAGTGATTGAAGTATGTAAAATTTGATCATGATATTAATTATGTTTATATATGTATATGATAGGTGCCATTGATGTTAGCTTCGGAAGACTTGCTGATGAGACAGAGGAAACTGGGAATTAACAGTTAATTCTTTAAAATAAAACAGCAAGTTTTATGAGCGGAGACTGAAAAATTATTTAAAAATATTTATAAAAAGAAAAATTTTGCAAATTTTTATCACAAACAGTGATAACAGGTTGTGAATTGGAAAAGTATACCTTGATAGTGGGTTTTCCTAATCTTGATATTATTACGGGAATATTTTTAGTTGCATTTAAAAATGGAATGTGAAAATTATAAAACACAAATTCTATATCTGTATAACTTTCATAATAAACAGTTATAATAAACAGCAAGTTTTATAGAGCGGAGATTGAAAAATTATTTAAAAGTATTTATAAAAGGAAAAATTTTTAACTTTTTTATCACAAATAGTGCGTGATAGGCTCGTGAATCGGAAAAGGGTACCTTGAAAGTAGGTTTCCCAATCTGATATTATTCCGGGAATATTTTTTAGTTGCATTTAAAAATGGAATGTGAAAAGTGTAAAACACAAAGTCGTAGCGAAACTGGAATACACTGTGACGGAGTATGCGGAAAGAAATACCATATCAAATCAAAATGATTTTTATGGATTAAATGAATATTCTGCTAAAATATTTTATCAAAACAGATTAATTAGATTTATGTGCGAAGATTGCATTACATATATACACAACATGGATTCAGCAATGAGAGATATGCAAAGTAACATAACAAAAAATAATGCACTTTTAAAAGATTATAAAGGTGAATTCGATAAGGCGCTTAGGCATAACGATCAAGAGATCAAACTCCTGTTAGAGGCTATTGAAACTAAATACTGTGAGCGAATTAATGAATTGAAAAAAGTGCAAGAAAAGTGTGAGATTAGTATAAATGAGTTCAAAAAATAGGGGAAGTAGCAGATAACTAAGAAAGACAGTGAGAAAATATTTAGTGAACTTGCAACAAATAATGAAGAAAATAAAAAGTTGCAAAATGAAATTAAAGAGCTAACAAATAAATCAAAAGTGAGTAGCAATCAAATGTCATTCGCTGAAGTACTGAAAAATGATAAAAACAAAAGCCAAAAAAAGGTTCTGCCTGAAATTAGAAAGGAGGTACCGCTAATAGTAAAGCCAAAGGTAAAACAAAACAGCAGTCAAACAAGAAATGATCTTAACAAAAACGTAGACTCTAAAAAATTGAAAATAAGTAACGTTCAAACAAAGTCAAATGGAATTATTTTAATTGAAAGTGAAAATGATGATGAAAGAAAGAAAATTAAAAGTGCTATTGAAAATCAAATTGGTGACAAATATGAAATAAAGATTCCAAGCGTTTTACTTCCAAGGTTTGTTCTATCGAGAATGAACTTTAAATATACAGACTTAAAATTAATTGAATTATTAAAAAAGCAAAATAAGTGTGTTGAAAAGGGAAATATAAGAATAATCTCACGGTATGAAACAAAAAATTGAACACAATTTATTATAATGCACTAATTGAAGTAGATCCTAAATCTTTTCCAAAAATAATTGCGGCTGAAAAATTTAATATAGCATGGGAGAAGTACAGAGTATACGATGGTCTTGATGTGAAACAATGTTTCAAATGCAGGCGATTTAACCATAAAGCTGCTGAATATAAAAATGACGAAGTATGCGTAAAATGTCTAGGCAAGCATAGATCAAATGATTGTAATTTTGAATGTGTGAGAAAGTGTATAGGTGTACTAATCTATACGCGTAGGGAAATAAAAACAAAGTTAATTGATGATTTCGTTACGGATTCAAATACATGGATACTGACCGTAAGCTGTAAGATTAAAAATGATGAGCTTGCCATTATGGGAATATATAGATCGCCCAGTAGCAGTGAACGGGAGTTTTGCAACATATTAAGTAATAAGTTTGAAGTTATAATGGAAATGAATAAGAATACCATAATAGTTGGTGACTTTAATATTGATTGGTCTAAAAGTACATTTTATAAACGGGAAATAGAGAAAATAATAAATGACTCTGGTCTGACACAAAAAGTAAATGAATATACTAGAGAGACAATAAACTCGGAAACTTTGATCGACAAGATTTAAGTGTTTCAGTCAAAAATTCACAAAAAAAAAATATCGGACCATGAATCAATTGTTATAAAAAAAAACTACACGGGAATATGTAGAAAAGACAACCCGCAAAATAGTTGAGTATTTTCATTATAATCCGTTTAAATTTAACCGTGTTTATGTCTGTTTAAGATGAAAATAACTTTTGTTTCTTTTTTGTTAATAAATTCTTTTGAATACTCGTTAAATATTTTATAAATAATTTCTAAACATTATACTTATTTAAGAAAATCTTAATTTGTTTTGTGAAACTTAAAATATGTTATCATATTAATAATAAATTTTCTACAACTACTACTACTACTTACAAAAATCAAAGAATAAACTACTAATTTTAAGCATTTACTACATTTTATTCACACCTTTTTTAAGCCAACACTGGTAAAAATAGCTTTTACTAGTTAGCATAAAGTACAAGTTTTAGCTTAATTTTTTATTCACCTTAAAGCTAGTTAAAACTGCAAAATTACTAGAATAAGCTTGAGCTACATTTTTATTCACTCCGCCCAATATGTCAACTTTATTATAATAAAGTGATATAAACATACAAAAAGTGTATATAACCTGAACTTGTGTAACTTCATAATTCGTTATTTATAGATAAATAATATTGAAGTTGGTCAACTACCTCAAAAACAACAAAAGATTGCAATTAACACTCTATTAAATGAGGAGACTGAGCACATAGTTTTGGAATTAAAGCGGAAATCATGGAACAAAAATAAAAGCGGTAGCTATGAGGATATGGAAATTGGTCAAAAACTTTGCTATTTAAAAATCCATAATGCTCCCCTATTGGAAAATAATTCTGATGAAAATACGCCAATAAAAGGATCGGATATAAACTTAATCTACATCTACCTACTAGTGATCTAGATCAATATTGTAACGCAAAATCAACACAAACGGAAAATATAGCATTTTATGTACATGAACATTTACGTAATATTCAAAAGGACACGGAGCGTCTTATTGAACGTGAACATAATTTATTTAAGTAAAGCCTGGCCCCTGAAATAGATATTGAAGTAAGTAAATGAAATTTTCTTTAAATTAAGCAGTTTTCATGATGAAATAAGTTGTGTTCCCAAAATATTATTGTACCTAATTACTAGGTCTCTAGGCATCTCTTCTTTTCGAGATTAATGGCGTTTTCTTTTCTACATTAAAAATGTTGCCCTGTGAAAGGGCCTTTTTAAAATGTTTTGCCCGCCCTGTGAAAGTACAATTTTTTATATAACGAGAAAAGGACACAAATTAGAAAAAATGCAATGCCTTTTTTTAACAGCTGATAAACAAACATTTTCTGTATATTTTATGAAATATGTAAACAAAAATGTTCAGTTGCCAGATTGCTAATTCATCTGCTTGAGAAAACAACATTTTTTTTTTCAATATTTCATACAAATAAGCTACCGCATAGTGGTCTTTTGTTTGTTTTATATGATAAAAAATGTAAAAATAATTATTAAAATCTAATTTTCTGACTCAACTCAGAAGACTTTTTTTTGAACATTTTCTGGTAACACTGTGCAAGAATAAAAACCATGTGTTTTACAAGGCAATTTCTGCCCTGTTGATTTGCTCAGGGCAAAAGTGCAATGCCTTTTGAACTGCGAAAGGGCAACATTTTTTAGAAAAGGACACGCAACCCTTTCACAGGCCAACGCATTTTCGAGAAAAGAACACAAAATTGCCCTCCCTGCGGGTAGTGTTCCCTTTTTTTGTAGAAAAGAAAACGCCATTAGTGATTTAGTTATTCGCTTCACCTCTCAATGTACTATTATTCAATTTTTTTATACGTTTCTTCTAGTAATTAAAAGAAGTTATGACTTTTTTACATATTGTAAATGCGTGTTTATAATGAAAAACTTTATAAAGTAATTTACTTTATTAAAGCTAGGCAGTGAATATTTGAAACAGATGTTGTTCAAACAAAAAGGAAATTTAAATAATCTCTACAAGGCATTTTATAGTGTTTTCACACTGAGGATATAACCTGGTTTTAAAACAAAATTTGGTTTTAACTTTAAAACCAACCTTTAAAACCTGGTTTTACCATACAAAATAATTCTCATAAAACCATCTTAAAACCTTTTTTGAATTGGTTTTTAGTAGATTTTATAATATACAACCTTGTTTTATTCAGTTCTACCAAGTTAGAAAGATTGAAAACAGCTGATAATTCATTCACAATTCACAAGTATTCATTCACAAAATGTAAAATCATTTCAATTTTAGATACACATTTTTAAAATTTATGTTTTATATATACAATAACAGCTGTCGTACAGTTTCTCAAATAAATGTGGGAAGAATAATTACAACAAACAAAAAATTTATTTTATCATTAACAAATTTATTTGACAAACTGTATTATAAAACCTGATTTTATAAAAATTGTATGTGAACACAAAATCAGCTGTTTGTAGGTTTTAAGTTAAAACCAGGTTTTAACTTTAGGTGTGAAAACACTATTAAGTAGGAGGTCAGTTTGGAAACTCGCTAAGAGTAATACAAATATTTTGTATTGCACCAATGAAAATATTTCAGTGTATTATTTTGTAATACTCGTACAGTCGAAGATCTCCTAGAAGTATCATAAATAAATAAATAACTTAACTTTATATATTTGCAGATGCCAAATGTTGTAGAAGAGAAAAAATTAAATTTTTTTGGTGTGAATTTTTTTATATGTATTTTAAAATTTCCATATAACAATTTGAAAACAGTGAAAATATTGATAAAATATATGAAATCAAAAATATCCTTGGTTGCAAAGTAGAAATTGAGCCAATTAAGGCAACTAAACTTGTCCCGCAATGTAAAAGATGCCAATCATTCGGGCATACTAGTAAATATTGCAACAAACCAGCCAGATGTGTCAAATGTGCTGGTAAGCACTATACAGTGGAATGCCAAAAAAGTGATAAAAGTGAACCCAAATGTATCCATTGCGGAGGAAATCATCCAGCCAACTACAGAGGATGTATTGTAGCAAAGGAATTACAAAAACTGAGGACCAACAAACACCAAAAATCTGAACTTGCTGAAACTAATAAAGTCAACAAAAATAATATTAAACACGCTCCAGAAATGCAGAGTGTAAATAAAACAAAGAACATACAAAATAAGATAACTTACGCCTCGGTCACTAAAATGAACACAGTAGAAAAAAACATGGCAAACAAGCAAAATAATGACATTAACCAAAGTCTACAACTCATTCTGAACAAAATGACTGAACTTGAAAAATCATTTTCAAAAATGAATGAGAGAGTGAATAAATTGGAAAGTAGTAACAAAAAAACTACTCCCAAATCAAAAAAGAAGTAATGGCCAACACAATTAAAATTCTGTCGTGGAATGCAAATGGATTGCCTAAACGTCAAACTGAGGTACAAGCAATCCTAGACATAAATAAAGTGGATGTGTGCCTAATATCAGAAACACATCTAACTAAACAATCATTTATTAAATTTCGAGGTTATAAGATATATCACACAACCCATCCAGAAAACGCTGCAAAAGGTGGAAGTGCAATAATTATAAAAGAAAATATAGCACATTTCGAAGAAAACAAAATTCAGTCAGAAGATGTACAAGCCACGATGATAAGTATTAGAACCAAAAATCAAAATATTACCATAGCTAGCCTATATAGCCCTCCAAAGCACAATATTAAACAACAAAGATATTTAGAACTGTTCAAAAGTGTAGGAAATCGATTCATCATCGGTGGTGACTACAATGCTAAGCACACACATTGGGGATCGAGACTTACAACAACAAAAGGAAAAGAATTGTTAAATGCAATTCAAGATTATAAATGTGAGGTCATCTCTACTGGAAAACCTACATACTGGCCTACTGATCCCAGCAAAGTGCCAGATCTGATAGACTTTTTCGTCACTAAAAATTTATCAAGTAACTACATGCAAATAGATGAAATCCTGGAGTTAAACTCGGACCATTCGGCTATAGTATTAACACTGAGCGAAACTATAATTTCTAAGTCAACTAATCCGTGCTTAGTTAACAAAAAAACAGATTGGAAAAGCTTTAGAAAATCATTGGAAGATAAAATTGAATTAGCAGTACCACTACAAACCGAAGAACAACTGGATTCTGAAGTGGAAAAACTGGTCAGTGATATTCAGAACGCAGCGTGGCGAAATACACCTGAAATTAAAAGAAAATTGAAAGGTAATCACTATCCTAAAGAAATAGTTAATATTGTTTCAGAAAAAAGGAAGGCGAGGAAAAAATGGCATCAAACCAGAAATCCACGCGACAAAACCACACTGAATAATTTAACATCACAATTAAGAAATGAAATCAGTCAGTTAAAAAATGATTCAATAAGTGACTTCCTCTGTACAGTGACTAATGACTCAAGTACTGAGTATTCACTTTGGAAGACTACTAAAAATCTAAAGAGACCAATTATGCAAATACCTCCAATCAAAAATGCAGATGGCAGTTGGGCCAGAAATAATGAACAAAAAGCAGCAATATTTGCAAATCACCTTGAAAATATCTTTCAACCCAATGCAGCCAATGACACTGATCCTCTACCTAATATTATAAATCAATCAGAGAGGCCGATACCACACGTCACACTAGCTGAAGTCAAAAGAGAAATCAAAACCAACATCAATCCCAAAAAAGCACCTGGATTTGATCTTATTACTGGTCAAATACTAAAGGAACTCCCAAAAAAAGCGTTATTGAAAATAACAAACATAATTAATGCAACATTTCGCCTACAATATGTGCCACAACTATGGAAATTTGCAGAAGTCATTATGATACCAAAGCCAGGGAAGCCGCCTCATGAAGCAACATCATATCGACCAATATCATTGCTGCCGGTTATATCAAAGTTATTCGAGAAACTGCTTTTGAAAAGGTTGAAACCAATCGTCGAGGAAAAACAACTCATTCCTGATCACCAGTTCGGTTTCCGAAATCAACACTCTACGATTGATCAAGTACATCGAATTACCAATATAATTGAAAAAGCGCTAGAAGAGAAAAAAGTTTGTTCGACAATATTTCTGGATGTTGCACAGGCTTTCGACAAAGTTTGGCATGAAGGGTTAAATCATAAACTGCAAAAGTTTCTTCCTGCTCAGTACTCAAATATCATAAGATCATACATATCAGAACGTTATTTCAGAATAAAGCAAGAAGATGCCTATTCTGATCTAAAGAATGTACAAGCAGGTGTACCACAAGGAAGTGTACTTGGACCAGTCCTTTATCTCCTGTACACTTGTGATCTGCCTACTTGTATAAATAATACAGTCGCTACGTTTGCTGATGATACTGCAATAATGGCCACTGGTGACAACAACATTGAATCAGCAGAAAAGTTACAAACAGCCATTACTGAGATAGAACGCTGGACAGTGAAATGGCGTATAAAACTCAACGAAACCAAATCTGTGCATGTTGATTTCACTAATAAAAGAATCGACCACAAACCAGTCTATATAAATGATCAAATAGTTCCGTACGAGAATTCAGCGAAATATCTTGGCATGACCCTTGATGCAAAACTGAGGTGGAAACCACACGTCAAGAAAAAACAAGAAGAACTCAAATTAAAATACAGAAAAATGTACTGGCTATTGGGTAGACATTCTGCCCTGTCAATATACAACAAGTTACTCTTGTATCAGCAAGTCCTCAAGCCAATCTGGACTTATGGTATTCAGCTCTGGGGCTGCACCAGTCAAAGCAATAGAATGATTATTCAACGATTTCAAAATAAAGTAATTCGTGCCATAGTTAATGCTCCGTGGTACATCAGAAATGACAATATACATAAGGATTTGGATGTGGAGATTGTCGACAACGTTATCAAAAAATTTGCACAAAGTCATGAACAAAGACTTCAACACCATATCAACACTGAGGCTCACCAGCTCCTCGGCAATGTTGACATAATCAGACGATTAAAACGAGTGAAACCTTTTGAACTTGTGTAAAATAGTGAGCTAACTACAGACAAAACATCAAACTCAGTCGCATGAACGTATATAGTGACCAAAATATTTAACTTTAAGAGAAATAAAAAGTATATATCATAGGATAAGTACTTTGTAATTTTAACCGTATCAATTTAAGTTAAAGTCAAATAGCTTATTAGTGTTAAGATACTAGATTGCTATAAAATAAATGCACCAATAGGTGTTGTTTATACAAAAAAAAAAAAAAAAAAAAAAAAATATAACAATATTACCTGAATCACATGTGGAATCTATTCCACACTAAATAAATAAACCACAAATAGAGAAAATGTACTTAGCTTAAGTATAAAGTTACTATCGTATAGCAAAAAATCAAATTTTAGCTGCAATTCAAAAAAAAAATATTTTCTATCTAGCAAAATTTTACTGTGTGTTTCCATATTTCATATTACATGGATTTGGTTTAGGGCAGCAACAGCAACTTCAGTACAACATATATAATTGATGTAGCCGTTAAGCGACCAGTTGAAATGACTCCAGCAATATAAATTAACTTAAGAGTTATGAAAACACATGAGTAAAATTAAAATAGAGATAATTTGTAAAATTGTTGAATTTTGTTTCTGCGTTGTAACTTATTTCCGATATCGCATTTAATCAATTTCAGGAAAAGAAGAAGGTATCATAAAGAAGTATTAGAAACACATATGGCAGAAAAAGATAAACTTAAAAAATATAATTTTGCTTAAGAAAAAATTTAAATTTTTATTTTAAGCATTATGGCTTCGCTACGATATCGAGTCAGATAAATTTGTATTCAAAATGCAAAATATGTGTTAAAAAATGGCGCGAATGTCTTTTATTATAAAAATTAAAATAAAACTGAAATGAAACTGAAGTTCAATAATAATTATATATAATCATTAAATATATAATAAATGTATGTATAAGAAAAATAAGAAAGAGATTGAATAAAAAGAAATTGATGGTTAGTTTTTCAGCTCCAATAATATAGTGTAATTAAGCGATCATTAAGTAATTAATTTATTAACCCATTAAAACTGGCAGATATTCTCTTTATTTGTAACCCTTAGGTTACAGCAAATTGAAGCGCGTCTTTACAAATATTCTCAACACTTTTTAAATGGTAGTTTTGTAGTAGATGGAAAATATATTATATAATCGCAATGGTGATATTTGAACTTCTCAAGACTACAATTCAAAAACTGAGGATTTAAATAAATGTCTCTTTCTTATTTTTTTTTCTTTTATTTTTTTTTGTTATTTTGTCTTTGATAAAATTTTGTAAAACTTTCGCTATTTTCTCAGAAAATTAAATTATATAACGGAAACCATTATTTCACTGTGCCATGACTTATTTGTGTGCTTAAATGCCACTAGTATGTTTCTTGGGTATCCAGGTTTAAAATGATCTAATTCAGGGGAAGAAGGAATTTGCCATATAACTTTGCTTACTTTGTTTCTTAGTTTTCGAGCACAGCCAGTTACTCGGAAAAAATTTTTTATAAATCGCAAGTGAAGGCTACTTAAAAAATATGTTCATTTATAAAATTACAGGTAACAAGAAAACAAAATAATCTTAATAACAGTGAGATGAATAAATTTAAAGCAACGAAAAGACATGTATTTACACAAAAATCCCAACATTAATTACAACTATTACGAGATTGAGAATAGTCTAACAATTCGATATTTGAACGCATATACACAATTCAAGAGTTTGTTCATTTAAAACGAAAAAAAAACGTTATATTATAAGTTTTACGTTTTTTCTTTTGTGTTTTTAATAGTATTAAAAAGAAGTGTATTATCAGTTATCAGTTTTTTTTTTAAAATGTTTAATAGCACGGAAAACAGTTTAAATGCGCGAAAACTTTTAATCTATGTATAACACATAAACACACAGGTGTGTGTGTAGATAATAAGATGCATTTATCTATGCATTTATATATTTTTATAATTTTTAATTGCCGCTTGTTTACTTTTTCACTTCAATCATTATCCAAATTACTGTTATTTCGAAACTGCTTAAGCTTTTAAATACACTTGACATTTCGACACGATACGTAATCTTGTAATGACAAACAATTACTGAATAAAATGTAACGTAAAACTGACAGGAGTACCACAGTCACTTCGGAAGGGGATAGCACTTAATATTATTTATCTTTAACTAAGTTATTTTACCCAATGCTGTAAATAATTTGACGACTGCGCATTGATCACAAGTTTCCAGTTTCATTCTGAACAGGGCAGTTCGCATTTTTGCTATAATATTTATTTAACCCACTTTTTATTAACTAAAAAATGTTGTTCTCTTAAGAAGCTAAACACAAAAAAAAAACTTCCAAAAACAATTACTGGCACACTGAAAACAAAATATGACTAACTTTAAACTCAAAAAACCTTATGCAGATGACAGGAAGGCACAGTAAATGAATTTTAATGAGAATGTTGGCCTTGAAAAATTCACTAAATTTCGTTCTATATTTTGTATTTCTCGATTTCTTCCTATACAATTTCATATTGCAATTAATATTCCGCTCTGTAAAACTTCCGATCGAATCCAATGCATGGCAAATGGCAATAGCATTTGTCACTCAGATGTATTCACTTATGGGTTGGTATTTAGTACGAAAATGCCACATTCAGATCAAATTCTCAAATCCTAAGATGTTAAAGAAAATAATGCAACACAGTTGTCATGTGCGGGACGGACATTCAAAGTTTAAATCGTATGAATTAGAGGGCGTACAAGCTTATTGTAGAGAACAAGTAAGACCCGTTGGAATATAAACTTAAATTAAGTTACAACAATACTCGTATAATGTTCTATAATGAAATTAGGGTACAGACTGCGTAGGGAATTCATTGTCAGCGAAACCGTGGTAATGCTACATTAGTACTATTTACCATGGCCACTTCATAGCATGCCAAAGAATTTTTTAACATAACAAAAAATTCGTATTATGGATTTTTAAAATCTTTTTTAAATAGAAAGCATTAAGCGAATTTTGGAGAAATATATGAAAAATTTTAATTATTTCTTTTTAACGAGCTCTCGTGCAGTGCATTTCCACGCTGTAATTTCGTTGGAATTGTAAAAAAGATGTAGTTGCCGCGACTGTGGTGCCAAACTCAACGATGCCGAACCGTTGCTATTCCAATGCTAATTGAAGAGTTCAAACACCACGCATACCTTTTAATTGCCACTCGTACGCCTCCTGCACATGTGCGAAAATAATAGAATGAATGTGATAATACCTTATACATATATATTTTTATGGATGTGTTTATATATTTGTATATACTCTCATATGATTGAATTATGAGAAATGGATAGTGATAGAGAAGCCCGATTAGATTTTTTTATCGTGTTGATCCGGGAGCTGTTAAGCTTTTATATAGGTGCGCTTTTTTAAATTATTTTTTTCTGCTACAGAACAAGCGAAGATTTCCTTTGATGTATGCGTGTACCTTATCCTCGACCTAGTTCATTCAACAAAACTGTTAAAATCACAGACTATGGAAAATGAACCTCTTATTTGAATATTACAGAGATAAGAAAGTATAGCTCTATATATGCATATATATATATATATATATATATATATATATATATATATATTATATATAGCCGATAATCCCAACAGGCAGTGCTTCTACACGTATTATAATTATATTCAAATATTTGCAATCTTAGGTAAGTAAATAAATAAATAACTTAACTTTATATATTTGCTGATGCCAAATGTTGGTGTGAATTTTTTTATATGTATGTTAAAATTTCCATATACCAATATTACCTGAATCACATGTGGAATCTATTCCACACTAAATAAATAAACCACAAATAGAGAAAATGTACTTAGCTTAAGTATAAAGTTACTATCGTATAGCAAAAAATCAAATTTTAGCTGCAATTCAAAAAAAAAATATTATCTTTCTAGCAAAATTTTTAGTAAAAAATCAAGTACAAAGAGGTCACTAAACTTTATTATATTTTCAACTAAATTTATTTTAAGAAATGGTTTATCATCTGTGAAAGAATATATAGGATATCATAATCTAAAGAGTAATGACAGGATTAATGCAAAAATTTTGTCTTTTTCAATACGCATGTCTGCCGCTAGGACTCAGAAGAAAACAAGGGAGTATTTTTGGTCTTCCGAAATTATTCAAGCGATTTTGTAGAAATTTAAGCATCGGCAGATTTGAAACTGTAAAGATTTGTATGCTTCCGCATAATAGTAAATATTCGCACCTTTCTTATGCGCTGTTTTCTTATCAAAGTATGTATTAATTACTATTAAAGAGCAACTGTACCGAATTCGGGTACACTATTAAATTTTTGAGCAAAAAAATTTTAGTTACATCAACAGCGCGAATGAATAATACACACTCTTCTAAACCGGAGGTCCCGAGTTCGATTCTTGCCTAGACCATGTGTATTTTATAGTGGATAAGCCGAAAGCTTTGCAGGTTAATTTGGTTTAAAAAATAATGGTTATTGTAGATCAAGTCCTTTATTGTGCCATCACACAAGCTACATTCTTGATGTGAGAAAACCACTAATTGGAGCTATAAGAAACCATTACATTTGATTATCACAAAACAACATGACATCAAATATTGAGTATAAAGAAGCTTTACTCCACAATCAGGATAAGCGTAAATAATCGCATTCTGCTGATTATGGCTAAAAGAAGTAAAAGAATACAACGTAAAGCTATTCGACCGTCCCTTAAATTAATAATTATAGTTGACACTGCATTGTATTTAGTGACTACCACCACTATTGCATTCTGTACACAACAGAAATATTGCGTTTCTAATTCGCTACTATGACTTTTATTGTGGTTTGTCAGTAGCGGCTCCAATTAGAATGGTTTTGCTTTTTATTGCCACTAATTGAAAAATAAGATTTATAAATTGGATGTGCAATGACCAATGAACGTTGTTCATCCACCGCCCTTTGTTTATATTGCCAATAATACGAAAGCGATAATACTCAACAACAGAGTTGCCATTTCTTCATTCGAACTTACTTTAAGACCTCCGCTTTCATGTATATTTTTAAATTGACTGCTTTTTAAAAATAATAAATTTTAAAAAATCAGCTCAGCAGCTGATTACTGCTTTTTAGTATGAATGGCCGATAATTATTTTGCGGTTTAATAAACATTTTTATTATTCTTTCTTATTTTTATTAAATTAATATCTTCAATATTTTGAACACCATCTTAACTTTTTTCTGCAGAAGTGCAGAAATCCTGACCTAAATCCTAATAAAGTAAATAATTAAAATTTAAATTAAGTTCATGTAAAAAAATCCATTAAAAAAATTTGTTAATATGTAATGTACTTAAAATTTATAATAACAAATAGAGACTCATTTTTCTAGAGCTCACTTGTTATTAATAAGTTAACAAATACCCAAATTATTTCGAACTATCTTCATTGAAAATTTTAATCCTTGCGCATTCAGTAAGAATATCATTGATGAAGCTGCCTACATATATCGCAAAGCCGAAGGCATTGCTGTAATGTTGCATTTTTAGTAAACTTGTGTGGCGGTATTTAATATTTCCATCCGCAAAATATAAATTTTAACATCACAATCGCAAGTACCTTTCCGTCTTTGAAGCAAATTAATCTGATGACGATCCATTCAGAACATTATGTTTAACAGCAGTTTAATTAACATTACAGTTTAATTAATTATGCAATTTAAAACATTTTTCATTAAATGAAAAACAAAAATGTAAACAAAATTTATTAAATAATTTGTTGACATAAATGATAATAAATTTATAAAGATATTTATCACTATACTGGATTAAACCAAATTACATAAATAAATAATGAATATATAAATAAATAAAATAAATAACTATCATATTCTGGTGCTACTTTATGAATTTCAAATATATTTATTTTCGAAAGTCTTAATAACCTGTATTCCGTGAAAAAACACCTTTAAATATACTTATACCCAAATACAAATATTTACGATAGAATAATTGTTATGTAAGCACTACCATTGAATTAACACATATCGGATACGTTTTGATTGGTTGTTTGGCAAACACAAAAAACCACCACCATTTTTATACGAAATATAATAAATGGTGTTTACAATGGGCAACAGCACATCCCATTAAAATGAACTTTTCAACAAATTTCCGCAATACGCATGTATATATGCTGAAGGTTTTAGAGCAGTTACGAGTATGTGCAGCAAATTCATATGTATGTACCACCAAATGTGAGAAATATTAAATACACCTAACTCTCTTTGTACACGACAAATTATTTTTTTTAATATATTTTGTAATATTTTATCAATTTTTCATGAAGCTCATAGAGCCAAAAGAGTTAGAGTTTTCCTAGCAATTACGGTAGATTTTGTTTTCTCCATGTACGAGTGTACAGTTATAATTTTTGTCCAAATAAAATAAAATATGTCAGCACAAAATAAATTCTGAAGGGTATTTTTTACACAAATTTTTTGGGAATGGGTCTGTAGTGTAATGATATAATTAGGTGTGGTATAGTTCATATCCATATGTGTATACTTATGTATGTGTTTAATAGAAATGTATACGGGGATATGTATAAGTATATACTTTATACGTAAAACTAAAATGACTTATTTACATGCATGTATACAACATGTGTTTATATGTAAACTAAATAAATGTGTATACTCTTCTATTAGTACATGTTTAAAGAGATTGCCGAAGGTCATTTCATTTCTTACGCTTTGAGAAAATTACGCAAATAGAAATTTTCAGATATCGTTAGTCTATTACAAAAACGGGTATGCATAGATTTGACTTTTCTACATATTTACATACATATACATGTATATACATAGTTAACGTCATTGGAAATACATACATAATACTGTAGCATTATTGCGTAAGTTTGCGGAAGAAGCAACAAAAAAATGGTACAGCTTGCACGAAACCTCTCGAATCAAAACAATAAGGAAATTTTCAATGTAAAGAGCATAAATATTGCAATTATTACAGTCGAACCTCCAAAAAAGACCGTACACTTAGTTAATTGTAACAATTAATTGTACTAAGGATAGTAATGTTCCCCCAAAATGTGCAAATTGTTTGAAAGATCACACTGTAAACTATAAGGGATGCCAAATTTATCAACAACTCCAACTAAGAAGAACCACTTATTCAAGAAAAGAGTCAGTAAAGCAAACCTTATCAATTCACCAACATTCAGTTATTGATTCACAAGTAAGTAGCTCTCATGGAAACCGAAAGTGTAACAATGAGAATAGTGGTATATCATATTCCGATGTAGTTTCATAGATCGCTTAGAAAGAATGATGGGAAAAATGTTTAAAATGATGTCACAAACTTTGCTAAAATTATGCAAATAAGTCTAAGGTTTGAACCATGGAACGCCAACTGTACCTCTAATAATACAAAGGAAATAGAAATTTTTCTTAAATCTAATTATATAGACATTTTATTAATATTAGTAACACATTTTACAAATAAAACCTTTTTTAAAATAACAAACTTTGATTTAGTGCAAGCGAATCACCCTGATTGCAAAGCATATGATGGTTCTGCAATTTTAGTACGTTAAAATATAAAGTATGAAATGATGGTATCAATTATAAAACCATCTGTTCAAGCTTGCGGTATTAAAATAAAATTTAATAACATATGCATATGCATTTACTCAGTGTATTTCCCACCCATGCATAGTTTATCGCAAAGCGATTATGATGATTTCTTTAAACAGCTAGGACCAAGATTCCTTGTGGGCGGAAATTATAATACTAAGCATCCCTGGTGGGGCTCAAGACTTGTAAATCAGAAAGGAATAGAATTATATAAAAGTATTCGAAAAAACGATTACAATACGTTATCTACTGGAAGACCCACACACTGGCCCAGTGACCCAAATAAGATACATGACCTGGTGCACTTTTTTATATCCTCAGGCTTTTTATATTCTCCTACAATACCATTTTTCAGACTGTTTTGCAAAACATATAAATACTTTCACCCAAAACTGACATAAACTTCTCTAAAACTTGGCTCGATGAAAAAATACAGCTTAATACTCGTATAAAAACAGCAGATGAGCTGGAAAATTGTGTAGAACCCTTTAAACACCCTGATTAATGAAGGCGCTCCTCAAACTCTTTCTCAAAGAAATGCATTTTCTGTATCTACGGGTATAAGAGAGCTAATAAAAAACAAAAGAAAACTTAGAAGAATTTGGCAGCAAAGCATACACCCATCAGACAAAACTTATTACAATTATGCTATAAAGCACGTGAAAAAACGTATTGTGTAAACTCAAAATGAAGAGATTTCGAATTACTTAAGAAGTAAGAGCGATACAACTAATAGTGAATACAATTTATAGAAAGCAACAAAATATCTGAAAAAACCAGTATCCACAAAGGTCCCTATCAAAGACCAAAATGGTAGCTGGTGCAGAACTAGTAAAACTAAAGCTGAAGCATTTTCAAAGTATTTGGAGCAAAAATTTCAAACATGCCCATCAACATTTACAACTGATGAACGCCAAATTCTAAACTTCTTATATATACCATGCCCAATGGACTTTCCCATCAAGAGTTTCTTGCCAGCTGAAGTTGAGAAAGAACTTAGTAAACTCACCAATTCAAAGTCACCAGGTTACGATAAAATTTAACCAAACGTCCAAAAAATGTGTCATCATCCTAACCCTATTATTTAATGTCGTAATCAGCGTATCACATTTTCCGATTCAGTGAAAATGTGCTATTGTATCTACAAGATATGGCAACCTTGTTTATGAGTACTATTCATTTTTTTTGTTTATGACATTTCCTTTTTTATATATACACCCTTGTTTTTTTTACCTTGTAGACACATTTTGGAAATTAAAAATGAATTAATGATTTAAGTTAATAAGCGTGTATCAATTGGGAAAAGACACAATAAATTGGCGACGAGGTAAAACAGACAAAGTAAAACCGGGAAACATCGAAATATCAATATCAACATTAATATCAAAGTCAACATCAACATCACTACCAAGCAAGCAAAATGGACGCCAAAAATTTTGCACAATTCATGGAAATGAAGAAAAAAATTTTAGATCAAATGACATCAACAGGTACAGTATCGGCAAATGGCGTCGGCTTAAATGCGAACGTTGCATTAGTGCCAAATTTCGAAGTGTTCGACGTATCAAGGGAATCATTCCGCAATTATAAATTGAGGTTTGAAAATTACACCCGAATGAAAAATATCAACAGCAACAAAGGGTACTGTGCAAGTTTATTGTTAAATTCAATTGGCGCTAAAAGTTTCAACACAGTGACTGGCCTCACCAAAAACACCAAGTGAGTTGGAATACGATGAGTTGATGAAACTTTTAGAGGAACATTTATCGCCAAAACAAAATGTATTGGTATCACAACACCAATTCCTATCGAAATATCAAACAGACCAACAATCGATATCTGAATTTGTTGCAGCGCTCAAAACTGATATCGGTAATTGTGAATTTTACTGTGAATGCAAAAAGTCTGTAGGTGATATATTCCTTCGCGCTCAATTTATTTGTGGATTGAAGGACAATAGCATTCAAGAACAATTACTGCAATCACAGCAACTACTTAAATTTTCAGACATATTGTTAAAGGCTCTCGAAGCAACACAGATTGATTCCAGAGAACTTGCTAATAAAACAGGTCAAGCAAATTCTCAGGATATTAACAGAATAAACAAATATAAGCAGGGAAAATTTCGCAAATCCCAAGCACCATCGCCACATCAAAGCAAATCGAAGCACGAGATTGATTACAAAGCATTGGGTCTTGATGGACTTTGTCTAAGGTGTGGTAGGAACAACCACTATGCGAAAGACTGTCGAAGCAACAAGATTAATCTAAGATGCTCGGAATGCAACAAAACTTGTCATGTGGTTAAGGTATGTATAAAGGCACGTTTAAAAGAGAGTAAGTCGAATCAAACAACCAATCAGGTACGAGAAGTACATCAATATGGAGTTCTAAGCGTAGTCGATATACACCAAAACACTTCAACAGCCTGTGACAGATTTTTTGTAACCTTAAACGTTGAAGATAAACCCATTCAATTTGAAATCGACACTGGGTCAGGATACACACTCCTACCAAGGGATCAATTTACCAGGCTTAACCTCAATGTTCCAATTTTACCAGCCAATGTTTCGTTTCGGTCATACACAAAAGATACTTTTACCCCTGATGGGAAGATTAGAGTCAAAGGCGAATATGAAGGTATATCAACTATTGATGAAATATATATTGTTCCAGAGGAGTATACAGCAGCTCTTGGCCGGCAATGGATTCGAAAACTAAACATAAATTTAAATAAAATTTAAATAATCATATTGCACTAATCAAATAAATACGGTGAGCGAAATCAATTCAATTTTCAACGAATACCATGACATTTTTCAATCTAAAATTGGATGTGTCAAACAGTACACAATATCCCTTAAACTCCGAGAAAATGCGAAGCCCATATTTACAAGGAGCGAGAAATTCCATACGCGTTAGTTCAAAAAGTCAACCACGAACTTGACCAGCTGGAGGCATCAGGCGTGATCTCAAAAACTGAAATAAGAGATTGGGGTTCTCCTCTTGTAGTCATACCCAAATCGGACGGTGGGATACGGTTGTGCGTGGACTATAAAGTAGGGGTAAACGAACGACTGGTGGACGCTCACAATCCGATTCGGAAAATCGAAGATATTTTTAACAGCTTGCGCAACTCTAAGTATTTTTGCACCTTAGACATATACAAAGCGTATTTGCATATCCCTGTCGATGACGAGTCAAGCAAAATCCAGGCCATATCTACACATCGTGGTACGTACAAAATAAACCGTTTGTCTTTCGGTATCAAAATAGCACCATCTGAATTTAATCGAATAATTCATCAAATTTTACATGATATTCCCAAAACCGAAGCTTATTTTGATAACATCATTGCACATGGGGCAACAAAAATTGAATGCATGGAAAATTTAACAAAATGTTTACAACAGTTGCAAAAATATGATCTTCATTTAAACAAAAACAAATGTCGATTCTTCCAAGAAGAAATAGAATGTTTGGGTCATGTCATTAAATTAAATAAAATTTTAAAATCGAAATCAAAAATTTCTTCTACAACGGAGCTTCCGAAACCAGATTCAGTCGATGGCGTGCGGCGGTTCTTGGGAATGGTGACGTATTATTCACGTTTTATTCCAAATTGTTCAACACTGACAGCACCTTTACGAAACCTCACAAAGAAAACCGCAAATTTTAAATGGACCACCGAATGTGATAAAGCTTTTAATGACATCAAGAAAGAAATAGCAAGCGATCGCGTACTAGTTCCATATTATCCGGGACTGCCACTACAATTAGCTTGCGATGCGAGTCCAACTGGAATTGCGGGGGTACTGTCCCACCTAATCGAAAATGTCGAACGGCCTACTGCGTTTGCCTCAAGATCACTGACGGAGGCGGAGAGAAATTATTCTCAAATAGATCGAGAAGCACTGGCCATAGTATTTTCAGTTGACTATTTTTATCAACATCTATTTGCAAGACCGTTTATTCTAATAACCGATAATCAACCGCTAGTTCGAATCTTCTATCAAAAGGCGCAGTTACCACAAATGACGTTCTCACGTCTGCAAAGATATGCGGCATTCCTTTCAGGATTCAATTACACCGTCGTTTATAAAAAGGGGATTGAAAATGTAAACGCCGACTGTTTATCTAGAGCGCCGGTAAAATCTCCATTGTTAATTGACACAGCCATCAACGAAGAAGTAAATCTACTCTACGAATCATCTGTACAGCAAATTTCAACGTTCAAATTAACCTTTAAGACACTTGAACCGGAAACGAATAAAGATCAATATCTCACAGCATTGATACAAAATCTTCAAACTAATTACGTGGAAGACAAAATGTTTACGCTCAATAATAGTATTGTCTTTAGAGGTCAACGGGTAGTAATACCGAAGTCTCTGCAAAGTAGCGTGTTGAGAGAGCTTCACCAAACCCATATCGGAATATCAAAGATGAAGCAGTTGGCTAGGAGATATGTATATTGGAAGTCTATTGATAAAGACATCGAGCATTTGGTGAGAAAGTGTGAATCATGCGTGGAAGTAAAATCGAGTCCCCCTAAGGCGCATTTACATACGTGGGAGGAACCAGAACACAATTGGCAGCGTATTCACATAGATTATGCTGGCGTTTTTCAAGGGCATTTTTATCTGGTTGTGATGGATGCAAAATCGAAATGGGCTGAAATTGGCTTAACACCTTTTGCTCCAACATCAAAATCTACGACTGAGCTGCTTTTAGACTTGTTTTCGAGGCATGGATATCCCGATGTAATCGTATCCGACAACGCGACAATTTTCACCAGCGATGAATTCCAATCATTTTTTACAAATGCAGGAATTTTTCAAAAATTGATTGCACCGGGTCATTCTGCGATGAACGGCTTGGCTGAGCGTAATGTTCAAACACTTAAAAATAGACTTAAAGCTATAGAGGCTGATCCTCGCCCTATACGCCAGAAGGTAAGGGAAATTTTGGTTAGATACCGTGCAACACCACTTGCGAATGGTAAAACGCCATCAGAACAATACCTTAATAGACAAATTAGAATTCAATTCGACGCATTAAAGCCTCCTAGGATTCAAACACGCAATACTATAGACCGACGTGGAGCTCGATAACTAAGTGAGGGAGATCGAGTTCAAGCTCGTTATTATGCAAATAATAAAAATTTGTGGAAGTTGGGCACCATTACCAAGAAATTTGGTCATCTCCATTATCAAGTACAGCTAGATGATGGATATCTTTTCAAACGCCACATAGATCAATTAAGAAAAACAGAAATTCAACAAAAAACAAATTCGAATATTAGCCAGCTACATCATGATCCGGATCCAATAATTCCAGGTCCAGATTTTGAGGAACTAGTCACAGTGCCAACCTATGCACAACACTCGGATAATCCGAATTTTGATGAAGTGCCATCGACATCTAGTCAACAGCAACACTTGCGTAGAACTACTCGCCAACGACGTGCTCCTGCACATCTGCACGATTATGTTACTAGTATCTGATGGATGTCTTACAGGCGTGGGAGAACTATTGTATCTTCAAGATATGGCAACCTTGTTTATGAGTACTATTCATTTTTTTGTTTTTGACATTTCCTTTTTTATATATACACCCTTGTTTTTTTTACCTTGTAATACAGACACATTTTGGAAATTAAAAATGAATTAATAATTTAAGTTAATAAGCGTGTATCAATTGGGAAAATACACAATAATGTGCTAAAATAATAATGGTTCAGAAACAAAATAAGCCAGAAAACGAAGTAACTTCTTACAGACCTATTAGCCTTTTGCCAGTTTTTTCCAAAATATTCGAAAGGTTGTTTAAAAAAAATATTAACACCTATTCTGGATAATCAAAATATTATACCAGATCACCAATTTGGTTTTCGCAATCAACACAGAACTCCTGAGCAATGCCACCGCATAGTGAAAACTATCGCTGACTCCCTAGAAAGAAAGTATTACTGTTGTGCAGTGTATGGCATGTAGAACATCTATTTAAACTAAAAACATTTTACCAACGCCATTTTATTTATTACTGAGATCATACTTAGAAGATAGAACCTTCTATGTAAAAATTAATGATGAAAGTTCCAACATTTGTAGCATCAGAGCAGGTGTACCGCAACGTAGTGTTCTTGGGCCTCTTTTATACACAGTTTATACCTCAGACATACCTGTAAATGAAGATATAAAAATGGCTACTTATGAAGATGACACCGCTATTTTATCGTCGAATCAATCACTGTACGAGGCTACATTATTAATTCAAACACAACTCGATGCCTTGGAAAACTGGTTGAAAAAATGGAAAATAATCATTAATTTACAAAAATCTTTTCAAGTAACATTTACATTAAGGAGAGAAGTATTCCCACCGGTGGGTTTGAATGGGTCCGCTATAGCAGAAGCTGATATAGTAAAATATTTAAGAATGCACCTTGACAAAAGGTTAACATGGAAAGAACATATTAAATCTAGAAGACTACAATACACATAAAAACGAAAAAACTGTATGGACTACTTGGAGCTAAGTCTGAGCTAAGTCTAGAAAACAAGATAAAAGTTTACAAGACAATACTAAAATCAAACACAAATGAAACAAAAACAAATATTAATAAACAGGCAGGTTTAAACCAAAAATAAAGTGCAAAAACAAAACTTATCCATGTCTGGATGCATTTCCAGAAAAGGAACAAGTAAAACACTCACTTCAAAATATATTAAAAAATTATGTTTGTTTCAACGCCGATGAATATTTAAAAACTTTATTCATGATCATATATGAAACAAAAACAAATATTAATAAACAGGCATGTTTAAACAAAAAATTAAGTGCAAAAACACGAAATATCCATGTGTGAATGTATTTCCAGAAAAGGAACCAGTTAAAAATATTAAAAAAAAATAATTTTTGTTTCAATGCCAATTAAGAGGGACCAAAAACATGTTTGCCTCAGAGGGAATAGTTTCGGCTGGGGGTGGTAGCAGATACGCTGTAATGGATTCCTCAGGTCTTATTATTATACTGTCTTATAAATACTGTCTGTATTTATTTACAAATATTCATATACCTTACAACTATTTATTTAAATTGCACAATTATGTTTTAAGAGAGAGATAGGGTTGTTTTCGGTTGCACTGATCAGCACAAAATCACAAAGTATACAGGGATATCAAAAGTGACAGTTAAAAATGCAAAAAATTTTGAGGTAATGTCCCGGTAGAAAGAGACAACAATAGCATAATGGTACAACAAATGTGATGATGTAAACAAAACTAAAATCAAATTACATTTGCTTGAAATTGAAATTGATGTTATATTTTTTTCGTGATTTTTTGTAAATAATTGAAAAAACTAAAGATATTTTAAAAAAAAAGAAATATATTTGTTTTATAAATAAAAATGGGTGTTGTCAAGAGACCTGATTGCGCTATAGATGCTGCATTACAAACAGTCAGCTCATTTAGTATATTAGTTTGCAATCCTATTAGCAGCCGTTTTCCAAGAAAACGGTCATACGACTTTCATCTAACTAAACGTTTTGGTTATATTCTGGAGTTTGTAATTAATAGTTAATAATAATCATAAGTTAACTTTTAAAACGACTCAGTTATACCAATATTATTTTCAAGAGGAAGTATTTGTAGGTAATATATAATGTGTATCAGTATTAACAAAAGATTAATTTAAATATGGTCATTTCTGTTCCGAAAACGATTATATGCGTTTAGATTCACCAACTCATGTGGACTACACTGTGGTATAGATATTCTTGAGGTTGATGTAATGTATTGTGATCCGCCGTCACCTGTACATAAAGATCCATGTACAGGGTGGGCCAAAAGTCACAATGGGGTTTAAAAAAACGAACTTTTTTGTTTATTTTTTTTTTTATTTTTTTTTTTAAGATTATATAAATAACATCTGGAGAAGAAATAATGGAGGGATTTACAACTGAACAAAGAACAAGAATAATAGAATTTTATTACTTAAATCATTACTTATTACTTTTATTACTTATTAAATTTTTAAACCCCATTGTGACTTTTGGCCCACCCAGTATGTGCACGTACGTATATGTCGCACTGGAAGATCGCGAATTGCCGTAACAAATTTATGTGAAAAATAAAAAGTATTCAATGTAAGTAGAAAAATAATAACGCTTACTTTGATAAAAAGAAAATAAAATATGTGCATATTTTAGAAAAACCAGTTGACAGCATCCGCTACTATTTCATGCTATACTAACTATGGGTGTAAACCACGAGTGATAACTGTCGTAAGATGTTCCAAAGAGATAATACCACAGAGAGCCAATTATAAGATTGTCTATTCATATGTACCTATAAACAAATGTACCTATATATACAAATGTAATCAATTTCAACTATATATTAGACTTGCAGAACTAACTAACTTTGTTATAAACGAAAGACATATTTTTAATATTTTTGTGCCAATAGGGCATTTATTAGTGGTACTATAATTTTCAAATAAAATGTATCTCCCTTTTTAAATTTGTGGTCCTGAGAAGAACCATTTTTTTATCATAATCTATAGTTTTTATCGACCTTTTCTGGTCTAGATCCATCATGTTTGATCTCCCTTCCACATTTAACAGCTTTAGCCATTGTGCACGTCTAAAAAGAGATATACACTTTTAGTATATTGTAGGTTTTATAACAACTGCGCTTTCCCCCTTAATTTAGGAAAGACTTATTAAAAAAAAAAATATATTAAACATTTAAACTACTAAATTTTAAAATTATTTGTGATTTGGGATGGGGTTTTTTCATTTGTTTATGAAAATAAACCAACAAATTTGGTTTATGCAGGAACGGCACGTTAATACGCATATTAATATGAAATTTTGGATATTAACAAAATGTTTATTTTTTATAACAACTTTTAAATTCAAGCCTTTCTTGTAATGTGTCTAATTATTTGGTTTATCATTTTTGAAATTGTGTAATTAGTTTACTGATAAATTTAACGTAGGCGCTAGGTAAATTGCTGAAACACTCAATATATAAAACAATTACTAAACTTCCTAATTCCATTCTCAATTAGTTTTTTATAGCTTACCTTTCTAGGTTACTTGGAAATAAGTGGAGCTTATCTCCTGATAACCATCCTTTAACACACTTTCGCCCCCTACAATATAACGAAAAAATACAAAAAAACCACCACCATTTAACTGTGGTATATTTAGTATTACATATTGTAAGTAATACTTACATGCTATTTAAAACTAATATTATTACTTAACTGTTCTAAAATTAAACTTTGAATAAAATTATTATTTAACAAAATTTAAAATTTAAAAAAAAAATTCAAAATACGTAACCGACAGAAAAATAAAGCAAAAGAAAATACAAATAATCTTCAATTCTCTTTTGCGGTGCTACTTATTTTAAAAGAGTATTGCAATTATTAAGAGCCAGGTATATGAATAATTGGAATACTCTTCTAAAATATGCAGTACCGAAAAAGAGGATTGAAGATTATTTGTATTTTGTTTTGCTTTATTTTTCTGTCGGTTGAGTGTTTCTGCAATTTGCCTGCCACCTACACTAAATTTATCAGTAACTAATTAAATAATTTCAAAAATGATAAACCAAATAATTAAACAAATTACAACAATGGCATTAATTTAAAATTTAATATGAAAAAAAGTTTGGTAATTTTCAAAATTTCATATTAATATGCAAATCATGCCGTTTCTGTATAAACCAAATTTGTTTGTTTATTTTCATAAGCAAATGAAAAAACCTCCATCCCAAACCACAAATAATTTTAAAATTTAGTAGTTTAAATGTTTAATAACTTTTTTTAAAATTAGTTTTTTCTAAATTAAGGGGGAAAGCGCAGTTGTTATAAAACCCATAATTTACTAAATATATCTCTTTTTAGAAGTGCACAATGGCTCTTCTCAGCACCAAAAATCCAAAAAGGAAGATACATATTATTTGAAAATTATGATATCAATAATAAATGCGCCATTGGCACAAAAATATTAAAAATATGTCTTTCGTTTATAAGAAAGTTAGTTAGTTTTGCAAGTCTAATATATAGTCAAAATTTATTACAATGGTATATATAGGTACATTTGTTTATAGGTATATATGAATAGACAATCTAAAAATTGGCTCTCCGCTGTACTATCTTTTTGGAACATCTTACGACACTTATCACTCGTGGTTTACACCCATAGTTAACATAGCATGTAATAGTAGCGGATGCTGTCAACTGGTTTTTCTAAAATATAAACATATTTTATTTTCTTTTTTTTCAAAGTAAGCTTTATTATTTTTCTACTTACATTGAATACTTTTTATTTTTCACCTAAATTTATTACGGCAATTCTCGATCTTCCAATTCGACATATACCTACATGTACACACATGCATCTTTATACGATGTGGCGGCGGATCATAATGCATTACGTCAACATCAAGAATGCCCGTACCACAGTGTAATCCACGCGAATTGGTGAATCTAAACACATAAAATCGTTTTCTGAACAGAAATGCAGATATTTAAATCAATCTTTTATTAACACTGATACACTTTTCATACTACCAACAAACACTTCCTCTTGGAAGTAATATCAATATAACTTACACGTTTTAGATGTTAACTGATGACTATAGCCCATTAATTACAAACTCCAGAATTTAACCAAAACGTTTAGTTAGATGAAAGTCGTATGAAAGTTTTCTTCGAACACAACTCCTACTAGGTTTGGGAGTAAACCAATACACTGAATGAGCTGACTGTTTGTAATACAGCATCTATAGCGCAATCAGAACTCTTCACAACACACATTTTTATTTAGAAAAGTTATCAGACGATCAAACTAGTTTGTAAGTTAAATATTATAATAATAAATATTGTAAACCTGTTCTCAATTTTTGTTTTTAATAAATTAGACAATCCCCTGATGAAGTGGACAAAAATCCACGAAACGTTGGGAGAAATGTGCAATAAAATTTAGTTTTATTGGCATAAAAGAAGTTAGGCCTTACAAGCTAAATACATGTGCAAGTGGCACATTAAAAAAATAAACAAATATAAAAGTAATATATTTGTTTTTCTAAAAAAACAGAAACGGCATGTTGATTTGCATATTAATATGAAATTTTGAATATTACCAAACTTTTTTTCATAATAAATTTTAAATTAATGCCATTGTTGTATTTTTGAAATGATTTAATTAGTTACTGATAAATTTAGTGTAGGTGGCAGGCAAATTGCAGAAACACTCAACCGACAGAAAAATAAAGCAAAACAAAATACAAATAATCTTCAATCCTCTTTTTCGGTACTGCATATTTTAGAAGAGTATTCCAATTATTCATATACCTGGCTCTTAATAATTGCAATACTCTTTTAAAATAAGTAGCACCGCAAAAGAGAATTGAAGATTATTTGTATTTTCTTTTGCTTTATTTTTCTGTCGGTTACGTATTTTGAATTTTTTTTTTAAATTTTAAATTTTGTTAAATAATAATTTTATTCAAAGTTTAATTTTAGAACAGTTAAGTAATAATATTAGTTTTAAATAGCATGTAAGTATTACTTACAATATGTAATACTAAATATACCACAGTTAAATGGTGGTGGTTTTTTTGTATTTGTTCGTTATATTGTAGGGGGCGAAAGTGTGTTAAAGGATGGTTATCAGGAGATAAGCTCCACTTATTTCCAAGTAACCTAGAAAGGTAAGCTATAAAAAACTAATTGAGAATGGAATTAGGAAGTTTAGTAATTGTTTTATATATTGAGTGTTTCAGCAATTTACCTAGCGCCTACGTTAAATTTATCAGTAAACTAATTACACAATTTCAAAAATGATAAACCAAATAATTAGACACATTACAAGAAAGGCTTGAATTTAAAAGTTGTTATAAAAAATAAAAATTTTGTTAATATCCAAAATTTCATATTAATATGCGTATTAACGTGCCGTTCCTGCATAAACCAAATTTGTTTGTTTATTTTCATAAACAAATGAAAAAACCCCATCCCAAATCACAAATAATTTTAAAATTCAGTAGTTTAAATGTTTAATATATATTTTTTTTAAATAAGTCTTTCCTAAATTAAGGGGGAAAGCGCAGTTGTTATAAAACCTACAATATACTAAAAGTGTATATCTCTTTTTAGACGTGCACAATGGCTAAAGCTGTTAAATGTGGAAGGAAGATCAAACATGATGGATCTAGACCAGAAAAGGTCGATAAAAACTATAGATTATGATAAAAAAATGGTTCTTCTCAGGACCACAAATTTAAAAAGGGAGATACATTTTATTTGAAAATTATAGTACCACTAATAAATGCCCTATTGGCACAAAAATATTAAAAATATGTCTTTCGTTTATAACAAAGTTAGTTAGTTCTGCAAGTCTACTAACTAACTAACTTCTAACTAACTTCTTTTATGCCAATAAAACTAAATTTTATTGCACATTTCTCCCAACGTTTCGTGGATTTTTGTCCACTTCATCAGGGGATTGTCTAATTTATTAAAAACAAAAATTGAGAACAGGTTTACAATATTTATTATTATAATATTTAACTTACAAACTAGTTTGATCGTCTGATAACTGTACTATAAATGGCTCTTAAGTTGTCAGTATCTTATTTTTTGTTCATTGTTTTGTCAATTTTTTCTTGTATCCTTAAACTTTCCATTATATATCTTTTTTTCCAGTTATCTTCTTTGTCTAGTATTTTAGTATTCTCAAAGTCTGGTAAATGTTTATGCATTCTAGCATGCTGCGATAATGCAGTGCTCTCTTTGTTTTTATTTATGTCTGCTTTGTGTTCATTTATTCTGGTATTTAAATACCTTTTCGTCGTACCTATATACAACATATCACAACCGTTATTATTATCACCTTTACATGGTATTTCGTAAATCACGTTGTTTTTTTCCATTTTTTTGTGTGGCATTTTTAAATTGGTAAAAATCTTTGAATTCGTTGTGTGTGATTTATATCCTATCGTGATGTTATTTGTAGAAATTACTTGTTTTATGTTGTGCTTGTTAGTGAGACCGGGGGCATATACTATGCTGACAAACCTCATTCCCTCCACAGTTGCGCTCCTACCATTATTGTTATTTCGGTGTTGTTGGGCATGTAATAGATTTTTGATTAGTTGATATGGGAAACTGTTCTTTCTTAAAATCATTTCAATTTTTTGGCTATTTGTTATTTGGTACTTAGGATCACTAATGTCCATCACTTTTTTTTATTAGGTTTCTCGCCGTATTTACCTTTTGTGCGTTAGGCTGAGTTGAGTAATAGTTCATTATATAGTGTGGTGTCGAGGTATGTTAACTTCTTTTCCTTTTCCACTTCAATTGTGAATTTAATTTTCGGATGATATCCGTTTAAAGAAGTAAGTATTTCATTTTTATTGTTTATATCAATTACAGCTAATATGTCGTCCACGTATTTTGTAATGTATTTTATGTTGATATTTTTGCTTTCCATGTCAAGTAGTGTGGAGTCAAACACATTGTCTAATAAGATGTCCGCAATAGTGGGTGATAAGTGGTTACCCATAGGCATCCCGAATATTTGATTGTGTATATTGTTGTTATAAACGAAGTAATTATTATCTTGAAGACAAAATTTTAAAATGTCTAGAAATTTAGACCTCGGTATCGTCGTGTGTTCCTTTATTTTGTTCCATTTGTCCATTATTTTACTTATAGCTATGTGAACCGGTATGTTAGTGAACAATGATACCACATCAAAGGAGACTAATGTATCATTGGGATTCCAATCTACAGCCTAAAGCTGGCTTTTTAGCACTCCTGCATTCTCGATGTTGTATTTTGTGGACACTATTTTTTTAAGTATTCTTCCCAGAAACTTGCTTAGTTGGTAACAAGGCACTTGGCAGGATGATACAATGGGGCGTAACGGCACATCTTCTTTGTGGATTTTAGGTAATCCATAAATTCTTGGTGCTGTCGCTGCTGTCGACGTGAGGGTACGTTTAAGACCATTGTCTATAAAATTTTTTTGGTGTAAATTTCTGACAATGTCGTTATTGGTTTTCATTAATTTATTTATAATTTAATACTTCTGTATGTACCTCTATGCCCCAATAAAAAGTAATTTCTACAAATAACATTATGATAAGATATAAATCACACGCAACGAATTCAAAAATTTTCACCAATTTAAAAATGCCACACAAAAAAATGGAAAAAAACAACGTGGTTTACGAAACACCATGTAAAGGTGATAATAATAACGGTTGTGATATGGTGTATAAGTTAACGACAGAACCAAGTAGAACCCTGTTGCGATCTTATTTATGACTTCATGTCATTTTATTTCATAAAACGCAACCTTGAATTATCTGTCAACCTTGCGTTTTACCAAACTCACACACAATATTTTAAATGCGCTCCGCTATTTTCCATCCCAATTTTAGTTTAGGTAGAGAATACCTTTTAAGAAATTACACATAATTACGATAGTCTAGACTAAGAAATTATACATAATTATAAGAAATTACACAATAGTTTAGACATAGAAATTAGGATCATAAAACTAAACCAATAGTATGTTAACTAAATGAAAAACTGTCTGGTATGCAGACGACATAATTACTCGTTATTTTTATGATCCTTACTAGTATAAATAGCAACTAAGGAATAGTTATAAGCAGAGTCTAAGAGTTTCTAAGAACAGAGCACATAGTGCTCCGCAACATTTAATAAAACCGCAATAAGCCATAGAGCTTAAAATAAAAGAGTTTTCTTAACATAAGCACATAGTGCTTGGAGAAATAAAGGGACAATCCTTAACTGGCGCCCAACGGAAAATACAGTCCTTAACTGGCGTCCAACGGAAAGTACACTCCCTTAACTGGCGCCCAACGAAAAATCGAAACACCCCCAACGCGGTAGTTAAAGTTTCGCGTCCGCGAAAAACCAAACAAATCCTCATAGAAGGAAGTAAAAAAACCCCCCAACGCGTAAACTTATAACGTCTAGTGCGACATTCCTTTGTAAGGAAACAAAAAAAAGAAAGAAAGAAAAAAAAACTGAAAAATCGTCCAAAGCAATTCTGACAGTTGTTTCATAATAGAGCAACAAAAAACAGTAATAAATACATTTAAAAAATAAACTAAAAATTTGCATTACATTGAGTGTTAGTAAGCGCAACAGTTTTGCATAGTTTTTTTTCTTTAAAATTAAATGCAAAGTAATATTTTTATGCAAATTAACAACAAGAAATACGAAAAGAAAACATTTGGAAAATTTTAAATTTAAAAAAAAAAAAAAGTTCAAAGAATTTTAACGTGAAGACAAAAATTTCAAGAAGTCACAAAGTAGATGAGAGTTCCATTAAAATAAAAATTCAAAATAAAGGCGGTATTCCAGCAATATAGAAGATACCTTATACGGCAAGGAAGATATTTTGCGATATTAGAAAAAATTCCCACTACGTAATAAGGGTGAATTCTGCATTTTGATAAAACAACAACAACGACAGCCATGATCCTGAAAAATATTCTCATGTAAGTACATGCACGGTGTCGATTATATTTATTTCCTTATTAGCTTGTATTTTATTTTAATCAAAAGAACACTGCCAATTGCACAAAAAGTTTAATTAAAAAATATATATTAGAATTTGATCGTTATCGAAAATTAAATAAATAAAAATACACTAAAAAAATATACATTAAATTAAAAATTAAAATTTTATAAAAAAGTATAGAATAAATAAAAATATATTAAAATTAGCTTATATTTTATTCTAATCGGGGAACACTGCCAATTGCGGGTAAAACCAAAAAAAAAAAAAAAAAAAAAAAAAATTTTTTTTTTGGAACTTGATTGAAAATCAAATAAATAAAAGTACATTAAAAAAATGGATAGGCATTTAGTTTTGTCATTGGTAGAGGCTGCAGTGGAAGCAAATTCGGCCCAGCTTCAGAGACAGATTCAAGCACTTACAAATAGGTTACAGGAATTAGCGCCCCCTTCAGTTGAGACTTATTTACCCGTCTCAATTGTGGAAAATGTATCTAATGGCTCAACGACATTGGATCTGATCAAGTCATTGCCTGAATTTAAGGGCGAAGCAGCCGCATACCCTGCTTGGAGGGAATCGGCATATTTTGCTATATTATATTATCCCGAAGGATCAGAAAATGCCTACATAGCTATGGGCATTCTTCGAAATAAAATAAAGGGTTCAGCAAACTCCATGCTATCATCCTTTTCTACCCCATTAAATTTTAGAGCTATAATAGCCAGATTAGATCAGAATTACTCGGACCAACGTCCTCTGCATGTACTCGAAAACGAGTTGAATATATTGCGACAAGGCAATCAGAGCGTGGTACAGTACTACGATCAGGTCGATAGGCAGCTTACTCTAATAATCAATAAGAACATAATGAGTAATAACAGTAACGAAGCCGTCATAGCGGCAATGAACCAAAAAGCGAGGGAAAATGCCCTCCTAGTATTCATCTCAGGACTATGAAACCCTCTTGGTGATATTCTTTTTTCCGCAAAACCCGTAGACCTTCCCACAGCCTTGGCAACAGCCCAAGAATTAGAAATGAACCATTCTAGACGCGACTTTGCTTATTCGTACGCGGTAGGAAATTTAAACAATGGTAATAATTACTATCAATCTAGGTTAAATACCGAAAACAATATTTCTCACCCAACATTCGTTTACAAGCGACGAATGGACATAAACTCCCCTAGGAATCTCGACCCCAGATCGACCGTATTTAGACGACAGGACACTGGACCGTCTCCTATGGACGTCGATCGTGGATCGTCGGCCTTTAGAAGACCAACATCATTCCAGCGGAACACTAGAGCGTATCAACCTCCGCAGCAAAATACTGCGATACAACAACGCACACAGTCACAACGACAATCCTCACAACACCCACAAGTCTTCAAACGCCCTCAGGCTCAATTAAATGCATCACACAGGTCACTAGTACCACAACAAAAAGGGCAGCGCATCAATTATGTAGATCTGCCTCAGTCACGGGATACACCTAACACAAATTTTTGCTACGAAGAACAGTGTCGCAACAACAATTCACAACATGCTGTACCTGACTCACTCTTGCCCTTTATAGTAAAAAAAATTAAAGGTGGTAAGTAGCTTAAAATTTTATTAGATACTGGCACATCAAAAAATTTCATTGGAGATGGTGTGTTCTTTTCAGGATTCACTCCGGTGAAAAACATTTTTAAGGTTAAGTCAATTAATGGCGAAAATACAATTACACAAAAATGCAATATAAATCTTTTACACCAAACTACTACATTTTTGTTATTGAAGGCATTGAGAAACTTTGATGCTATTATAGGGTATGATTTTCTCAGATCAATAGAAGCACAAATAGATATTAAAAACAGTAAACTATATCATAAATATGGGATAGAGGAAATTAGCCACAATCAATACCAACATGTAAATAATATATTAATAGAATCTTCAACGGTTCCGGAAAACTTTAATTCCGCATTTGATGAAGTAATGTCGGAGCATGCAGACGCATTTGCAACACCAGATATAGCCCTCCCGTACAACACGAGAGTTATAGCTACAATAAAAACAAAGAACGAAGACCCGATTTATAGTAGAAGCTATCCGTATCCAGTCTCGGCAGCAGACTTTGTAAACGAAATAAAGGACTTACTTAAAAACGGAATATATAAAAAATCCAATTCCCCATTTAACTCCCCAGTTCACGTCGTTAAGAAAAAAGGTTTCGATCAGTATGGAAAACCAATCATGCGAATGGTGATAGATTTCAGAAAACTGAATGAAAACACAATTGCAGATCGCTATCCCATTCCGGATATATCAGTTATATTGGCAAACCTAGGCAAGTCAAGAGTTTTCAGCACTATAGACCTGAAGTCTGGATTCCACCAGATAATTTTATCTGAAAGGGACAGACAAAAGACAGCGTTCAGCGTAAATAACGGCAAGTATGAGTTTTGCCGCTTGCCATTTGGACTGAGAAATGCTCCAGGTATTTTTCAGCGCACGATAGATGATATTCTGAGCGAAGACATTGGCGTAATTTGTCATGTTTATATGGATGACGTCTTGATATTTTCAGAAAACGAGAATGATCACATAGCACATATTGCAAAAATTCTAAAAAAGTTAAAAGAAGCAGGAATGCGAGTTTCGCAGGAAAAATCTAAATTTTTCAAAAATGAGACAGAATTTTTAGGGTTCCAGGTGTCAGAAAAGGGTATTTCAACTTGCCCAAGTAAGGTAAGAGATATCTTGGAGTACCAGGTTCCAAAAGCACTTCGAGCATTACGTTTATTTTTAGGCCTATCCGGCTATTACAGAAAATTCATTAGGGACTACGCCAAAATCGCTAAGCCATTAACTAAGTACCTTCAGGGTGAAAACGGAAAAATCGGGAAGTCTCAGTCAAAAAACAAAAAATTAGCCTCGATAAAGAAGCACTGAGTGCATTTGAAAAACTTAAAAACATTCTAGCATCTGAAGAAGTTTTACTGGTCCACTCAGATTATACAAAACCATTTGATCTAACAACGGACGCCTCTTCAGTAGCTCTAGGTGCAGTCCTTTCACAGAGCAATAAACCAATCACTATGATTTCACGTACTCTGTCAAAGGCGGAACAAAATTACTCTACAAATGAGAGAGAATTGTTGGCTATTGTTTGGGCTTTAAAGGCTCTACGACATTACCTATACGGTATATCAAACATAAACATATTCACGGACCATCAGCCTCTCACTTTCTCCATATCTAACAAAAACGCAAACGCAAAAATTAAACGATGGCGAAGTTTTATAGAAGAATTCTCGCCCATATTTCATTACAAACCAGGCAAGGATAACATTATCGCAGACGCACTATCAAGACAGTGCATGAACAACTTACAGAATGAAGAAGATGACGATAACACAAATCACAGTGAGGTCTCTGTTACAAAAACCATTACATCTACAAAATTCCCAGTAAATCACTGTCGAAATCAAATAATTTTGACCAAATCAGGTCACAGTCGAAAAAAATTGAATATCTTATTTCAAAAGTACAAAAGGCATATTATAGACTTTTCTGATTATGACAATCTCTTAAAGCATATGAAGGAAGCGGTTAACCCCGACACAACAAATGCTATTCATTGCGATTTAAAAACCTTAGCTGAAGCTCAGGATAGAATTTTGAAAGCATTCCCTTCCGTAAAATTCCTACATTCAGAAAGGCTCGTGATCGATGTAACAAATAGAGATGACCAAATGGAAATTATCAGCCAAGAACATAACCGTGCGCATAGATCGTTACAAGAAAATTTCTTACATGTTACTAGAGAATATTTTTTCCCACGTATAAAAAAGCAACTAAAAGCAATCATTGCAAACTGCAAAATATGCCAGGAAAATAAATACCAAAGGAAACCACAAAACCCGGAAATGAAATCCACCCCCATTCCAAATTTTCCAGGTGAAATTCTGCACGCAGATATTCTGATTACTAACAAGCAACACTTTTTGACTGCCATAGATAAGTTTTCCAAATTTGCTATAACAATACCGATTGCATCTCGATCATCAATAGATGTGAGGCCAGCTTTAATACAAGTACTTTCTCATTTCAACAACACCAAGTTTTTGGTCACTGATAATGAAGGAGCATTTCAAACAAGCTCAATTAATACACTGTTGAGGGACAACTTTTCTATTGAACATTTTTTCGTTCCCCCTTTGTATAGTGAAAGTAATGGACAAGTAGAGCGTTTTCATTCAACACTACTGGAGATAGCACGCTGCACAAAAGTTCAACAAAGTATATCTGACATAGTCGAACTCATTACAATCTCAACATACAAATATAACAATAGTATTCATTCAGTCACAGGTAAGAAGCCTTTCGACGTAATACTGGAGACTTCTCCTAAAACAATTGAGTGTTTAAAAAACAAGCTTATAAAAGCTCAAACAGACTCACTCAATTTCCAAAACAGGCAAGCCCACACAAAAACATACAAACCCGGCGACGTAGTGTTCGTTCGGAGAAACAAACGTTTAGGAAATAAGTTTGATAAAGTGTTTGCACAGGCAATAGTTGAAAGAGACCTGGGCACCACGGTACTGATTAAAGGAAGAAAAGTACACAAAAAGAATTTAAGATAAAAATGATCATATATAAAAGAAGAAATTATTCAAAAAAAAAAAAAAAAAAAAAAAAAACAGTAATATTTTGGTAACCTTGGTAATTAGATGATACAGTAACGATTTTATTAGTAGGATAACCCGTGCCTTAGTAGGTTTGAGCATCAAAAAGTTGATACAACAGCAAAAGCTGCAACCAAACTGGATAACACGACCCCTCATAGATCGTCCTATTCTAAAAATTAGTCATTATTTTATTTACAGAATCCTTACAATCCACGTAGTATGGAGTAAAATAACTGACTACACCCCGTCGAAATTCATGGCAATTACGCTGGGAAAGACGGCATTATACGAAAACTACACTTACCTAATTCATACCGTTAATCTCACGGAATACGAGGTAATCGCGGAGGAAAGCGATAATTTTTCCACTCAACTGGAAAATATAGAAATAAATAAGAAAATACTGATCGAACAATCTTCGGAAATAAGGCGCATGCTCGATACCATAAGAATTCCTAGCAGATTCACTAGGGCAATAGATTTTCTAGGCTCCGCATTAAAATTCGTGGCAGGAACCCCTGACCACGATGATTTTGAACTCCTTCTAACTAAACAAAATACACTTATAGAAAATAGCAATAGGCAAACGAGAATAAATTCAGAATTTCAGGAAAAAATTAATAGAATAACAGGAATAATTAATTTACTGCGCGACTCTGCAAATCAAATTGACACTAATAAACTCTTAATCCAATTCATTGTGAACCGGAATGTTGAAGTTATAAATCATTTAAATAACATTGCAATGGCAGTTGTCCTCGCAAGGGCAGATATAATAATCCCTTTAATTTTTGATAATATTGAATTAAAACACATAACTGACACCGAACATGTGCAAATTAGCATAAGTGATATTTTACGTTTATCGAAAATCAAAATTTTACAAAATAGTACTGTAATATATTATATAATTAAGATACCTCAAATAAAATCCTTTTGCGATTATATAAAAGTTTTTCCTATAATTCATAATAAAACCAGTATCAAACTAGAGATTAATGAAGCAGCGCTTTGCAACAGAAAAGCACAACCTATTTATAATTGCACTCAAGTGACGAATGCAAAAATATGTAAATATACAATTTCAAGTTGCTTATCCCAATTATTAAACTCAAATGCAGCAACGTGTCCCACAGTGTCCGCACATGATATTCCACCTATCCAAGAGGTACATGACGGCATTATAATTCTAAATGATGTGGTGAACACAAGGGTTCAAGAAGAGCATAATATAACCGTTTCAGGCTCATTCTTAATAGAGTTCCACGGCAAAATAAAAATCAATGATTCCACCTTTGAGGTGATTAAAGAAATAGCCTTCACGCAACCACACCCACCTAAAATGATCGACTTGACATTGTCATATCATGAAACTAAGCTTTCACTACCTTACTTACATCAAATACACATTGATAACACACAGCATATCAATACACTAAGGGATCAAATCCAATATCAAAAGTATCTTCAATATTCCATGCATTTTGGCATAGGCTTAACCATACTCATTTTAATACTGGTAACTGTATTATATAAATACAAGAAATATAAGCTGAATAAAAAGCGAACAAAATCTATAGAAGATACTATTTTACAAATGCAAGATCGAACCAGGGACGTTTCGAATTCAAGCGGGGGAAGAGTTAACGACAGAACCAAGTAGAACCCTGTTGCGATCTTATTTATGACTTCATGTCATTTTATTTCATAAAACGCAACCTTGAATTATCTGTCAACCTTGCGTTTTACAAAACTCACACTCAATATTTTAAATGCCCTCCGCTATTTTCCATCCCAATTTTAGTTTAGGTAAAGAATACCTTTTAAGAAATTACACATAATTACGATAGTTTAGACTAAGAAATTGTACATAATTATAAGAAATTATACAATAGTTTAGACATAGAAATTGGGATCATAAAACTAAACGAGTAGTATGTAAACCAAATGAAAAACTGTCTGGTATGCAGACGACATAATTACTCGTTATTTTTAAGATCCTCACTAGTATAAATAGCAACTAAGGAATAGTTATAAGCAGAGTCTAAGAGTGTCTAAGAACAGAGCACATAGTGCTCCGTAACAATTAATAAAAACAACAATAAGCCATAGAGCTTAAGATAAAAGAGTGTTTTATTTTAACAGAAGCACATAGTGCTTTGATCAAATAAAAGGGCAAACCCTTAACTTATATAGGTACGACGAAAAGGAATTTAAATACCAGAATAAATGAACACAAAGCAGACATAAATAAAAACAAAGAGAGCACTGCATTATCGCAGCATACTAGAATGCATAAACATTTACCAGACTTTGAGAATACTAAAATACTAGACAAAGAAGATAACTGGAAAAAAAGATATATAATGGAAAGTTTAAGGATACAAGAAAAAATTGACAAAACAATGAACAAAAAATAAGATACTGACAACTTAAGCGCCATTTATAGTACAGTTATCAGACGATCACACTAGTTTGTAAGTTAAATATTATAATAATAAATGTTGTAAACCTGTCCTCAATTTTTGTTTTTAATAAATTAGGCAATCCCCTGATGAAGTGGACAAAAATTCACGAAACGTTGGGAGAAATGTGCAATAAAATTTAGTTTTATTAGCATAAAAGAAGTTAGGCCTTACAAGCTAAATACATGTGCAAGTGGCACATTAAAAAAAAACAAATATTTAAAATAATTGGCCAATAAGGAAAGGAATTTAATTATATTACTTTTATTTTAAAAATATCTTAAGTTTTTTCAATTTTTTACACAAAATCACGAAAAAAATATAACATCAATTTCAATTTCAAGCAAATGTAATTTGATTTTAGTTTTGTTTACATCATCACATTTGTTGTACCATTATACTATTGTTGTCTCTTTCTACCGGGACATTACCTCAAAATATTTTGCATTTTTAACTGTCACTTTTGACATCTCTGTAACTTTATGGTTATAGTCTGTGACAGAATGACACTGTTTGCCACCGCAAGCACTCAAGAATACATGCACAACACGATGTCGCGAAGACAACAGAACAGAGCAACGCTGCGTATTCCAGCAAGGTTATTCGGTTCTGGCATAAACAGTAATAAAATAATGGGGGATTACTCTCGTTTGCGATGCGAAAGCATTTGCGATGCATAAGTGAGATGCGTTAATAAACTTATTTGGTACTCTATAACATTAACGCAAATTTTGCGCAAATCTATTGCAAAAGTGGCAATACGGACATCACAAAATTAAAAATGGTAATTCAGTGCTCTATCAGATGCCAAAATGCATATGAGGAAGCCGGCAAGAACTTTTGTCAGCAGTTGACATTAATGATTCTAGCAATGATCAAAAAACTATACCGAGGCAAAAAAGTAATTTGTTTTTGAGATCATAAAATCATGTTAACATTTTTAATGGTTAAATAAATATTAATTTATAAAAATGTAAAAATAATTTTTTTTGCACTTCGTCGGCATAACACTCAATAAGTATATTTTTTTTATATACTTATTGTTAAAAGTAGGGACGTCCATAATTAGCTTATAGTCATAATAAAATTACAGAAAGAGATATTTGTTTGATATGTTACATATAATTAACGCCCCCGCTAAGGTCAGGATGAACTTTAAAAAAGACATGGAAAATTGTGGACGTACAGACACACATCAACAAAATATAAAAGTCTAGTTTAGTAAACTTAACCATAAGATCAACAACCGACGGCTTTACTCAAAGTAGATATGTATGTACGTATTGTTATTTTTATTATTTTTTAAATTTTAATATATTTTGAATGTTTTTATTTTTTATGTAATTATAAGTCTTGTTATGAGTTTTGTTTATTAATTATTAGTTGTCTCTGAAGTAGAGCAGATCTAAAGCCTAATAAAATAAATAATTGAAATATAAATTATAAAAAAAACATTTTCTTATATTTTCTTTTATATTTTTAAAAAGGAAAATTTAAAAAGGACTGTTTTATTATAGGGATATGTGGGATACCTTCCTTTTCTAAGAAATCGTATCATAATGGCAATGCAGGTGACAATTATTATTAGATATTCTCATATTATAATCACAACTTTGCAACTTAAGAAGATAAGAAATATTAATTTACTTAACTTATGAAAAAGTATATTGTATAAAGGTTTGCTTTTGATGGTATCTTGAATTAACTTCATTCCTTATGTTTTAAGTGGCAACCAAGTTATAAAAATGATTAAATATAAAATTGATAAAATATCAGGCCGAGGGACAGCCGTCTGTGAACTAAACGCCGTCTGCAATTTCTGGCTGTGAAGTTTGCTTCTTAAAATTTGATTATTTAGTAAAAAACCTACGCTAAGACTTTCGGCATATATGTTAATATTCTTTAACAAAATATTTTGATGTTCAATTTAACATAATTGAATCGAAGTATATAGCAAAAAGTGTATTTCTGTTTCATTTACATATGTATATGGACTTTGTGTATTTCACAGTAGTAATTATGCTTACACTCAAGAAACAATATTCGTATTGTTTTTACAAGAGAAAAATGAATTTATTGTAACAAATCTTGGTCGTAGTTAATTGCAATTCTAAAAGTTCTGGATTAATTGAAGTTAGCTCTGAGTCTAATGATGGCCAATGTAAATTTCGTCATATTAAAGGTACGTACAATGGCTTCAGTCTACACATTCTAAGACACAGCTTTAGAAATACTTGTGTAAAGGAATTTATGCCTAGCAATAAATTTAATGTATGAAGATATGCACTTTTTTTGCTGCAATAATTGTCCTCTATTTTTATAAGAAATAAGAATAATTGCGGTAATAGAATTCGTCATGGGTTTGTATAGAAAATATAGCTGCACGCCGAGTTAGTTTTCCTTTCAGTGCATCATCTGTCGCTGATGCAAAAATGTGCGGGCTATGTTTCAAATAATTTAAAAGTTCGAATTTAACTTATAAACTATTGCATATCAGGAGATTGTTGTTACATATATGTATCTATGCATGTAAATTTTACATACTGTTTAAGTGTGCGCTGACTTTAATGAGGCTGTTTTTTCTTATTTGAAGAAGGTAATACAGTGCTGTGCAAAACCGAAGCAACTGACATAGGGCCGAGTGAATAAAAAGGTAGCTCAAGCTTATTCTAGTAATTTTGCAGTTTTAACTAGTTTTAAGGTGAATAAAAAATTAAGCTAAAACTTGTACTTTATACTAACTAATAAAAGCTATTTCTTCCAGTGTTTGCTTAAAAAAGGTGTGAATAAAAAGTAGTAAATGCTTAAAATTAGTAGTTTATTCTTTGATTTTTGTAAGCAGCTGGTTGAGGTGCTGGAATCTTGCGGTTTTCTGCATTATATTGATAAAAGCGTATTAACACTTACATATACTCATCATGCAAAGAGCAAAGTGCACCGTCTTTTGCTGTTTTAACGGCTGCCAGCTGAGATTTTTTAAATAAAGCTTTGTAAGTTTTAAGTATTTGGAAAAAACTACCGCTGCCTTTATCACTCATATTTTATTATTTGTTCATAATTTAAGAAATAATTTTAAGTATGTATTTAATTTATGGTTATAATTTGCGAAAGATATGTATTTGGTTGATTTTAAAACTGTTTTTAAATAATAACAAATGTCATTATACAAAGTTGCCACTATATTGAATTTTATAATTTACTGCGTAAATACCTTTTGGGAGTATTTATTTTGGTATTTAGAAAATACATTTAAATTGAATTCATATATGGACCGAATCAATTTTTATGCTAAAACTAGTTGAAAATAGCATAACTATTTCATACTTTTCACTTGCGAGCAAAATATCATAATTCTGATTAAATTAAAAATGAAAACTTTCAATATTTTAAGTATTTCTGAACATTTTTAGAAAAACTATGTTCGATACTGAGTAGTTATGTTCCAGAAAAGGCAACAAATTATATTTAATTTTCAAAATTTCTATTTTGCAGAGGTATAGGATCGCTGTTCATTTTAAACTGTAACAGCAAAACTAATTTTGAAAAAGCCTTTTGATTTAAAATTAAGACTAATTATTTAATGTTAAAATATATTTACAAATCATGCATTTAAATTCCGTAAACAATATGTCGGGATTTAAAAGCAAAGAAAGTAGGAACTCCTAAATAATTTCTGCCAGCTGTTAATTTTTCCAGCTTTTGCTACCGCTTTTCAGTACTAGGCACGAATGACTTATACCGATTACGTCTTGCGCAGGTCCGTTAGTTTTGTTTGAAAATCATCTGTTTTGTGTGACGTCATAAATGGGCAAAAAATATTGCTTTGTATGAGTTTTGTAAGTGTTCTTTGAATAACATTTAAAAACAAGACAGAAAAAGACAAGCCATTTAAAGAAAATGCGATGTGCTGTAAAACACTTTCTTTGAAAGTGATAAAATTGTATTTAACTCTTTTATTAATTTCAATTCTCTCTAGTTTCATGTCTTATCATGTCTTATTTGTATTTTGAAACTAAAGTAATAACGAAATTTAATATTTTTTGAAATAGTCTTTTAAATCTGCCAGTGCAAAAACCAATTTTGTTAATGGAATCTAAACTTCGTCTCTTAAACTCTAAAAAAATAATATTAATATTTGCGTTTGCAATATAACCTGACGTAAAAATCTGATATTCTTCTTATGACCACTGGCTGAAGCTTTTCAAATTTAACTGAAACATTTTGCATAATACAAGGTTTGTATAAAGCAATCCCATCCGATAAATTTTAATAGTTCGCGTGTGTATAAATCACAAATAATACTAAAGTTTGGTTTTTTAAACCCCATTGTGACTTTTGGCCCACCCAGTATAAACTTGAAAATAGTATCGGAAGAATTGTAATTTTCTTTTTTAAGGGGGTTTTCACGTCCACGAAGTTTTCTAAACAATTCAAAAATTATTTTCAATACAAAGTTTGTGAAAAAATATATGAATATTAAAAAATATCGCTTCTCAAAAAACAATACAAATTCCTTTTAATTGATTTTATAATTTTGCAACTCTCTGAAAATTTCAGAATAAGACAAGACTTTTTAAATGCCTGAAAGTAATATACAAATACTAATTTAAAAATGTACAAATTTACGTTTCACTAATATTTGTTCTAAAATTTCTTTCGCCAATAAAATGTTTAAAACCATAAATAAATTTTCATATGTATACATTTTCAGTATATTTTTTGTTTGATAAAAACTATTCAAAAGAAATATACATACAGACTACACATACATATATCACAAATTTAGTTTTATAAATTTAAGTTTTTTTTTCTAATTATTTACTTTAAAAGAAGCATTAAAATCCACAAAAAATTTATAGTTGGCAAAATTATATTGCCTTTTAAGGTGCCTTTCGAAGTCGACCATGAACTAAGTGGCATGGCCTTCGATAGGATTGAAAATTTTGCAGGCTTTATATGCCATAAACTAAAAAAAAAATTTCGTGATATCGCAATCACTAAAAACCAGCTGGAGGTGCTGGTTAGACCATCTATCTGAGGGCGGATTATCCAAGCCGACAGAAAAAATAATGGAAAATATGCAAGACCTCCATAAAATTTTCAAAGACAATAATGGTGGAGGCTTACTTATATCAAAGGACTCTTTGAAACTACATTTGGAGCAAGGTGATAGATTTAAGAACGAACGGACATGGCTATATTGTTTTCCCTGTTGAATGCCGTTTATGCTGGAGCCTATCTTGATCCCTTCTCCATGTTTCATACGAAAAAGTCAATACACACTGGCAGGCGAGTTGGTCGGCATAACTGAAGCAAATGTTTTTGCTTCTTGGCGTTTAATAATTGAATTTTAAATTTGAAAACACAATAAATTGCTTCTGAAACAAATTTTTATTTTATTTCACCAAAATAAACTTGAAAAAAGGTTATATTTCCAATAAATGCTGATATTTACAAATGTAAACAACAAAATCCAAACAAATTTCACAGCAGAATAACAAATGTGAACATTGATGACGTAGATGCGCAGTAGACAATTGTTTTGACACACTTGAGTGCGCAATCGGTATAAGTCATTCGTGAGTACTAGGTATGTAGCAGTAGCAAAGAGTTATGCACACATTTCCTAGTTTTAACTATCAGCTTTAGCTAGTACTGAAAAGAGAATGCTTGTGCTACTACTTAGAACTATGTGGTATAAACTACCTTTTTATTCACTCGGCCCTTAGTGTAGTTATTGATTGTAGTTTCTAAAATACAAAAGCAGTTAGGTTGAATGTCTTAATCACCCCTATTCTGCTTTTCGATTAAGTCTCCGCTTTCAGTTCCGTTGCGATCGAAAATGGGTAATCTGAAGAAAAAAATAGCATAACTGTGGAATGTTGAAATGAAATAGGAAAATAAGTAAGTTTGTTATCATTTTCATAAACAAATGTTAAATTTAATGCAAAAAGTTTGTTTATACATAATCAAAATAAGTTGTTGATAAACAGAGTAAGGTGTAAGGTTGATAGACAGTTTTTCTCGCGAGATGCAGCAAAATTTTATGACTTCTTACTTCATACTGCTCTGGTGTTGGCATCAAAAATTAATGGAGAAATATTAGTAAGTTATATTTAAACAAAATTAGTCGCTTCCATGCCCAAAAGATGCCCTGCTGTTATGAGAAATAAGGGATATTACACTAGGTATTAAATAATTGCTTAGGTTTTGCACAAGCATATTCTGAGTGAAATTTGTTTTTTATGATTTTCTCTTAATATTTTATAAGAATAATAAACTTCTGTTGTTTTTTTTTACATTACTAATGAGGCATCAAATAAATATTAAAACATTCAACCTATCTGCTTTTGTATTTTAGAAACTTTACAATCAATAACTACACTATGTCAGTTGCTTAGATTTTTCACAGCACTGTATGTTTTACATACATACATTATTGATATCCACAAAACAAAGTGAGTAAATCGATAAAATAAAAATTTTAGTGAAATAAGTCACAAAAATATGAAACTATAGAAGAGTATCTGAATAGCATAAAAAGGAGTTTTCCAGCTATCAAAATTAATGATGGCGTATTCAAAATTACATATCTTTTTATACAGTGAACAAATTTATTCAATCTGTTAACCGTAAGTTTTTCATGGAAATATTTACTACTTTGTAGAAGTAGACAATTTGTAGGCAATAATGTTTTTTTTTTAATTCCTTTCTTACCTAGAATATGAAAAAATTTCTTATTCTGTAGATTGATTGGCCGAGTGAATAAAAAGGTAGTTTATACTACATAGTCCTAAGTAGTAGCACTAGCATTCTCTTTTCAGTACTAGCTAAAGCTGATAGTTAAAACTAGGAAATGTGTGAATAACTCTTTGCTACTGCTACATACCTAGTACTGAAAAGCGGTAGCAAAAGCTGGAAAAATTAACAGCTGGCAGAAATTATTTAGGAGTTCCCACTTTCTTTGCTTTTAAATCCCGGCATATTGTTTACGGAATTTAAATGCATGATTTGTAAATATATTTTAACAGTAAATAATTAGTCTTATTTTTAAATCAAAAGGCGTTTTCAAAATTAGTTTTGCTGTTACAGTTTAAAATGAACAGCGATCCTATACCTCTGCAAAATAGAAAGTTTGAAAATTATATATAATTTGTTGCCTTTTCTGGAACATAACTACTCAGTATCGAACAAAGTTTTTTTTTAAAAATGTACTTAAGTGTTCAGAAATACTTAAAATATTGAAAGTTTTCATTTTTAATTTAATCAGGATTTTTATATTTTGATATAGTTATGCTATTTTCAACTACTTTTAGCATAAAAATTGTTTGAATATGCATTCGGTCCATGTATGGATTCAATTTAATGTATTTTCTAAATACCAAAATAAATACCCCCAAAAGGTATTTATGCAGTAAATTATAAAATAACATGGTGGCAACTTTTTATAATGACATTTGTTATTATTTAAAAACAGTTTTAAAATCAACCAAATACATATCTTTCGTAAATTATAACCATAAATTAAATACATACTTAAAATTATTTCTTAAATTATAAACAAATAATAAAATATGGGTGATAAAGGCAGTGGTAGTTTTTTCCAAACACTCAAAACTTACAAAGTTTTATTTAAAAAATCTCAGCTGCCAGCCGTTAAAACAGCAAAAGATGGTGCACTTTGCTCTTTGCGTGATGAGTTTATGAGGAAGTTCGGACAAGAGATAACTACTGCCCAACTTAGAAAAAAAATTCAAAATATGAAAAATGATGTAAAGAAAAAAAGTGATATACGCGCAACTGGCAACAAGCCCATAATTTTAGAAGAATGGGAGCGTGAAATGCTGGACCGTTTGGAAAAAGATTCTAATCCAGTTTTTAATAAAATTCCAGGTATTTTGAGTGATTGAAGTATGTAAAATTTGATCATGATATTAATTATGTTTATATATGTATATGATAGGTGCCATTGATGTTAGCTTCGGAAGACTTGCTGATGAGACAGAGGAAACTGGGAATTAACAGTTAATTCTTTAAAATAAAACAGCAAGTTTTATGAGCGGAGACTGAAAAATTATTTAAAAATATTTATAAAAAGAAAAATTTTGCAAATTTTTATCACAAACAGTGATAACAGGTTGTGAATTGGAAAAGTATACCTTGATAGTGGGTTTTCCTAATCTTGATATTATTACGGGAATATTTTTAGTTGCATTTAAAAATGGAATGTGAAAATTATAAAACACAAATTCTATATCTGTATAACTTTCATAATAAACAGTTATAATAAACAGCAAGTTTTATAGAGCGGAGATTGAAAAATTATTTAAAAGTATTTATAAAAGGAAAAATTTTTAACTTTTTTATCACAAATAGTGCGTGATAGGCTCGTGAATCGGAAAAGGGTACCTTGAAAGTAGGTTTCCCAATCTGATATTATTCCGGGAATATTTTTTAGTTGCATTTAAAAATGGAATGTGAAAAGTGTAAAACACAAAGTCGTAGCGAAACTGGAATACACTGTGACGGAGTATGCGGAAAGAAATACCATATCAAATCAAAATGATTTTTATGGATTAAATGAATATTCTGCTAAAATATTTTATCAAAACAGATTAATTAGATTTATGTGCGAAGATTGCATTACATATATACACAACATGGATTCAGCAATGAGAGATATGCAAAGTAACATAACAAAAAATAATGCACTTTTAAAAGATTATAAAGGTGAATTCGATAAGGCGCTTAGGCATAACGATCAAGAGATCAAACTCCTGTTAGAGGCTATTGAAACTAAATACTGTGAGCGAATTAATGAATTGAAAAAAGTGCAAGAAAAGTGTGAGATTAGTATAAATGAGTTCAAAAAATAGGGGAAGTAGCAGATAACTAAGAAAGACAGTGAGAAAATATTTAGTGAACTTGCAACAAATAATGAAGAAAATAAAAAGTTGCAAAATGAAATTAAAGAGCTAACAAATAAATCAAAAGTGAGTAGCAATCAAATGTCATTCGCTGAAGTACTGAAAAATGATAAAAACAAAAGCCAAAAAAAGGTTCTGCCTGAAATTAGAAAGGAGGTACCGCTAATAGTAAAGCCAAAGGTAAAACAAAACAGCAGTCAAACAAGAAATGATCTTAACATAAACGTAGACTCTAAAAAATTGCAAATAAGTAACGTTAAAACAAAGTCAAATGGAATTATTTTAATTGAAAGTGAAAATGATGATGAAAGAAAGAAAATTAAAAGTGCTATTGAAAATCAAATTGGTGACAAATATGAAATAAAGATTCCAAGCGTTTTACTTCCAAGGTTTGTTCTATCGAGAATGAACTTTAAATATACAGACTTAAAATTAATTGAATTATTAAAAAAGCAAAATAAGTGTGTTGAAAAGGGAAATATAAGAATAATCTCACGGTATGAAACAAAAAATTGAACACAATTTATTATAATGCACTAATTGAAGTAGATCCTAAATCTTTTCCAAAAATAATTGCGGCTGAAAAATTTAATATAGCATGGGAGAAGTACAGAGTATACGATGGTCTTGATGTGAAACAATGTTTCAAATGCAGGCGATTTAACCATAAAGCTGCTGAATATAAAAATGACGAAGTATGCGTAAAATGTCTAGGCAAGCATAGATCAAATGATTGTAATTTTGAATGTGTGAGAAAGTGTATAAACTGTCAACGGGCAAACGAAAGGCTTAATCTCGGTTTAGATATAGACCATTTGACAATTAGCAAGACTTGTACAGTATATCTAAATAAATTAGAAGCTAAAAAGAGAAAAGTAGGCTACTAGCAATCAAAATCATTAAATATACTCTACGCGAACATACAAGGTTTCCTAAATAATAAACCGGAATTAGAAAATATTATTGAAGAATACCAATATGATATTGTGTTTCTATCGGAAACACATTTAACAGATGAAGTAAATGTCAGTGAAATAAAAATAGAGAACTTTAGAAATTTTAGCTGTGTATCTAACTCAAGGAGAACTGGTGGTGTACTAATCTATACGCGTAGGGAAATAAAAACAAAGTTAATTGATCATTTCGTTACGGATTCAAATACATGGATACTGACCGTAAGCTGTAAGATTAAAAATGATGAGCTTATCATTATGGGAATATAGAGATCGCCCAGTAGCAGTGAACGGGAGTTTAGCAACATATTAAGTAATAAGTTTGAAGTTATAATGGAAACGAATAAAAATACCATAATCGTTGGTGACTTTAATATTGATTGGTCTAAAAATACATTTTATAAACGGGAAATAGAGAAAATAATAAATAATTCTGGTCTGCCACAAAAAGTAAATGAATATACTAGAGAGACAATAAACTCGGAAACTTTGATCGACAAGATTTAAGTGTTTCAGTCAAAAATTCACAAAAAAAAAATATCGGACCATGAATCAATTGTTATAAAAAAAAACTACACGGGAATATGTAGAAAAGACAACCCGCAAAATAGTTGAGTATTTTCATTATAATCCGTTTAAATTTAACCGTGAGCTTATTTCTAAAAATATAAAATACGTCGAATCGAATGATATAAATCAGAACGCATTTCTGCTTGAGAATTCTGTTAAATCAGTAATCTTAAGCAATACCAGAAAGAAGATAGTGAATACGAGCTCTGATTGTAATAAATGGTTCAACTCAATGCTAAGAAATCTAAAAGAACAAAAAATTAGAGCATATCAGACAGCACGGCTAATTAATAACCGTAATTCATGGGAAGCGTATAATAGTGTGCGTGGTATTTACAAAAATGAGATAAATCGAGCGAAAAATAAATATGTGAAATTAAAAATGCAACTGGCCAAAAAGAAATGTGAAGAGTTTTAAAAAATCTAATAATCGGAAAAAGCAAAAATGAATTCAAATATGTAATTTTTGAAAATGAAGAAATAAGTTGCGAACAAGATATCACAAATGTATTCAACAAATACTTTAGTGATAATGTCCAAAGTATAACTAAATCAATTGAAGAAGTAAATTATATCAACTACATTGATCATGGTTCGGAAACATTTCGTTTCAAGGAAATAAAAATGAGTGACCTAAAACTAATATGTGAAGAGATGAAAAATAAATCGGATAATATGAAAATAAACCCAAAACTAATTATTGAAAACTGGAATATTTTAGGGCTATTCCTAATAAAATTAATAAACCAATCAATGACAAATGGAATATTTCCAAAGATATGGAAGGATTCGTTAATAACTCCTGTAGAAAAGGTAGCCAATACGAAATTGTGTGATGAATTTCGCCCAATAAACACATTAAAAACATTTGAAAAAATATTAGAATGTGTGATTAAAAAACAGTTAGAAAACTATTTAGAAGTGAATCAGTTATTATCTATAAATCAATGAGGTTTCCATAAAAGTCACTCGTGTGAAAGTACGATAAATTATATCATAGGCGAATGGAAACATTATTAGCGAAAAACAAACATTACGCCATTATTTCTTGACTTTAAAAGAGCATTTGAAACTGTTGATTTAGAAATTCTTATTAAAAAATTATACATGTATGGAGTAAGAGGAAAGGAATTACCTTTTAAAAACATACCTTTTAAATCGCAGGCTACAAACTAAAGTTAAGTGTTCAAAATCAAGTTACGTGTATGTGAAAACGGGGGTGCCTCAAGGATCAATTCTTGGTGAACTTCTCTTTATAATATATATAAACGACATCGTAAAAGTAATAAAAAAATCAAAAATTGTAATGTATGCAGATGATACGCTATTATATACAGTAGGAGACACAATTGATGAATGCAAACAGTTGTCAGAATACGACATACTGAGTATAAATAATTGGTTGAAAATAAACAGGCTAAAACTAAATGAAAAAAAAGACAAAAGTGATGTTATTAAATTGTGATAGTGAATTAAATCTAATCATAAACCAAAACAAAATCGAACAAGTACAAAAAATTAAATACTTAGGTGTAATAATAGACAATGAACTAAAATTCAAAGAACATATAGATTACATATGCAAAAAAGCTGCAAAAAAAATTAGTTAAAGTTGATACTCTAACAGCCATACAGATCTACAACACAATTGTGAAACCCCATTTTGAATACTGCTCTACGGTATTATATACGTGTTGTAATCAATCACAGATCGAAAGGTTACAGAAATTGCAAAATAAAGCTATGCGATGTATCATCAAATGCAATCTCTACACCCCTGTAAATTTCATGCTAGAAGCATTAAGATGGTTAGGTATTGATCAAAAACTAAAGCTAAACGTTTTAATGACGATTTTTAAAATCAAGCACAACCTAGCACCGAGATATCTTGCTAATAAAGTACAGTATGTTAAAAACACACACAATACTACCCCGTTAGGAACGCGGACGATTTTAGATTGGAGTTCCAAAGGACAAATAAGGCGCAACAGACCTTAATGTATAAGGGTCTTAGCCTTTTCAACTCGTTACCAGCTGCCGCGAAAGCAGAAAATAATATACGGCAATTTAAAAAACTATGTTTATCGTTTGTAAAAAATTAAAAATTATAATGTATAATATTACTTTATGTCTGTTTAAGATGAAAATAACTTTTGTTTCTTTTTTGTTAATAAATTCTTTTGAATACTCGTTAAATATTTTATAAATAATTTTTAAACATTATACTTATTTAAGAAAATCTTAATTTGTTTTGTGAAACTTAAAATATGTTATCATATTAATAATAAATTTTCTACAACTACTACTACTACTTACAAAAATCAAAGAATAAACTACTAATTTTAAGCATGTACTACATTTTATTCACACCTTTTTTAAGCCAACACTGGTAAAAATAGCTTTTACTAGTTAGCATAAAGTACAAGTTTTAGCTTAATTTTTTATTCACCTTAAAGCTAGTTAAAACTGCAAAATTACTAGAATAAGCTTGAGCTACCTTTTTATTCACTCCGCCCAATATGTCAACTTTATTATAATAAAGTGATATAAACATACAAAAAGTGTATATAACCTGAACTTGTGTAACTTCATAATTCGTTATTTATAGATAAATAATATTGAAGTTGGTCAACTACCTCAAAAACAACAAAAGATTGCAATTAACACTCTATTAAATGAGGAGACTGAGCACATAGTTTTGGAATTAAAGCGGAAATCATGGAACAAAAATAAAAGCGGTAGCTATGAGGATATGGAAATTGGTCAAAAACTTTGCTATTTAAAAATCCATAATGCTCCGCTATTGGAAAATAATTCTGATGAAAATACGCCAATAAAAGGATCGGATATAATACTTAATCTACATCTACCTACTAGTGATCTAGGTCAATATTGTAATGCAAAATCAACACAAACGGAAAATATAGCATTTTATGTACATGAACATTTACGTAATATTCAAAAGGACACGGAGCGTCTTATTGAACGTGAACATAATTTATTTGAGCAAAGCCTGGCCCCTGAAATAGATATTGAAGTAAGTAAATGAAATTTTCTTTAAATTAAGCAGTTTTCATGATGAAATAAGTTGTGTTCCCAAAATATTATTGTACCTAATTACTAGGTAAGTGCATCTCTTCTTTTCGAGATTATTGGCGTTTTCTTTTCTACATTAAAAATGTTGCCCTGTGAAAGCTGCCTTTTTAAAATGTTTTGCCCGCCCTGTGAAAGTACAATTTTTTATATAACGAGAAAAGGACACAAATTAGAAAAAAGTGCAATGCCTTTTTTTAACAGCTGATACCCGTTGCCTGTACCCATACATTTTTATTATAATTGTGGAGAGATTTTAGTGTTTGAGTCTTCCAATTCTGGTCCTTCTATTATTCTCCATTTGGTCTTTAGCGACTAAACCAATTTTAGTGAACTTTGCAACATAGATAAACCTACAGCTTGAACTCAAGAGCGGAAAGGAAATGTGATTTCTCAACCATTGAATAGATATAAACGAATTTAAAGAAATTTTAAAAATAGACAGATATATGTGCAAGACGATGTTTCTTTTCAAAACTTTATCGAGATAAAACAATGTGTGTGAAGAAAAATATGCGTGTTAAATATGTTTTAGGTAAGAGCTTACGTAATTACCTATTTAATTCAAGTTAAATATCATTTGAGAAAAGAACACTAAACATACATATTCAAAAAAAAAACAAATATCAGTATCATATGAGTTTTCGATGCTCTTTCGAGGACTTTGGCCATTTTTGGGCACACCTTTGTCGGTGCCACGTTGTCATCTTATGCAAATAGTAGCCAATGTTCGAGACGGTACCCTGATATAAGCCCTTTTTCTGAATTTTATTTGGGAATTTTTTTAAAAAAAATCTAATATCGGCATCGTATAAATTTTCGAATACCTTTTAAATTACGTAAAACATTTAACTCGGCATATTCATCCTTACACACATGCAAAAATATTGCAACATATTGAAATATGAAAAAATTATTCATAGGCGCTTGTGATTGTATTTTTGTATTTCCCGTTGATTTTTGTCCCATTTTATGTGTTAAAACTGTTTCGTTGCTTTGTGTTGAAGTACACGCATCAAATATTTTTGTTTAGTTTAAAAACAATTTCTCTAACTTGTTTATTTATGAGCATATGCCCTAAAGAATACATGCAATTTACTTTATCAAATTTTAGGGGATATTTTCGCGTCCTCTGAATTCTTCTATTAATAAATTAATATTTGAATCTTCTTTCATGACCATATTTTACCATTTGCATAATTTTATCTAATGTAATTACTTTATTAATAAATATTTTGAAATTATTTGTCGGCAAATTTAAAAGCAATAAAAATATAATGTCAACGTCCTATATATTATTTTATTTTTATCTAGGAAATAACTTTGAGGAAGTCTGATAGCAACGAACGTTTGGGTATAACTGTCTGCTATAGCAATTCCTATGATAACCCGGATAATGGAGTGGGTAATATTAGTAGAGAATTCTATCACGAAACAATTGTTACCGAAGTTTATATAAGTGATGTACATCCTGATAGTGTTGCCGGTCGAGACGGGCGTCTTAAACAAGGTGATCAAATATTACAAATAAATGGCAAAGATATTAAAACACGCCTAGAGACCGAAACACTCATAGCAGAAAATAATAACGCTGTAACATTACTAGTCAGCAGATATTTGTACGCTGTAAGATTGTATTCTTAAGTATCTTAAATATGTTTTATAAAGTTTGCTCTTTTCTTTACTAGGATGAAGATGACTTTAATGATCCATCTACGAATGAAGATGACGATGAAGTTCTCGTTGTGGAGGATGATGAAGACGATGATGAGGATGATGATGATGACTTTTATGAAGAAAATAATATGGCATATGTCAACCATCTAATAAATAGTGATTGCTGTATTAATTCCACTGATGAATTAGACAAAGTGTTAATATCGCAAGTTGTTCAGCAGGAACTCCTGGAGAAATCAAGCGAAAAGCCGAAAGGGCAAAACGATTTAAATACTACTTCATGTAATATAACTTCTAATCCCGCGTATCTAAGTAATACTCTCAAGTGTACTAGTAATTTTCAAAAGGAAAAACTTTTAAAAAATGAAAGAAAGTGGTCAACTAGTGGGTTATCTAATTTAAAATTTGTAAACAATGCAAATTCGAATTGGTCAAAAACAGGTATGTGTCCTGGTGTTAGATCACATATTGAATATGAAACAGAACATATATATGAAACTATCCCCGAAGATCCAGAGTCAGAACCTTTTTATTGCTCACCTTATGATAGTTCCCTTTATGTAACTGCTATGGCCTCCTGTTCATCATCTCCAATCACAGATGCTTTACAACATTTGCAACAAAAGCAACGTGTTGCTCAGTGGTTAGGTATTAAACCACTTCAGGAAATTTGTGCTACAACCGCTCCCCGGCAGTGTGCACCTAATAGTAATGGAGTTGGGCAGTTGTCAACTTATTTAAATAAAAATGCAACTAGTACAGTACGCAGTACTATAACTACCCTAACAAATGGATCGGTTGACTGCCTGGTAACAAATATTGCGTTACCTACTAATTGCCAACTGGAAGATCAGGACAATTCATCTAGTGCATACAATACCGGCGGGTCCAATAATAGTATTTCCCCACATACATTAATGTTAAATCGATTAAACCAAAATCATACACCAAATACTAAAATTTCTTCTCTAACAAATTGTATTGCCGAGGATGGGGTCACACTCCAGCAGGTTCAACAAAAAACTTCCGTTCAACAAAAAGTTCAATCACCAAAAGATAAATTTAAAATTTCCAGTCCGAAAAGTGGGATATTTCAACAAAAAACCAAAAGCAACACTCATAAAATAGGTTTGACGGGTAAATAATAGTTTAAATGTAAATAATTAATATAATTGCTCACTTCGAAACAGTTTATATGCGCTGTACTCTAAAATTATTTCTAAAATTACGCATTTTAATATCGTGATAAGTTTCAGTTTAGTCTCGTACAGACAATTTCATAAATAAGTTTTATATGTAGTTGTTAAGGCTAAAGGAAACATTAAAATTCCATTAAATTTCCTATCCTTTCGTTTTTGGACCTGGATCAATTAAATAACACTCTTTTTTAGCAACTTATCTCTCTTTATTTTCAAATATACCAAAATGTATGTATATTAAATCATGTGTGTGTAGACTATCGCAAATACATAAGCCTCTGCGTAATTTAGTACTTTTGTACAGTGACGGCGATAGTTTGAGAAACACCATATTGATAATAATTAAGTAAATTAAGTACTAGTAATTCCCTTTTCTTTCTAGATATGCAATCAGAATCAAATATTTTGGATAAAATTACAACCACTGATAAGGAGCCTAATATCCATCGTAATATGTTGTTCAAACAGCATTTTATTAATCAAAAACTTTCATTAGAGAAAACATTGCCACCTTACCCCATTCAACGTAAAACTCAGAGCTATTATCAACAGCAACCAGATCAAATACAGTGTCCCCAATTTACAGCCCCTAATCTAAGTCAATATCATTTTGTAAGCAGTCAAGAGGTAAGTGAGTATATGCATATCTACCATCTTAGAAAATATTTTGTTGTAATTTATTTTAGAATAGATTTATATGACTTTGTGGGCCTTTCGTATTTAATAAGTTTACATCCTTGTTTAAAAAAAATTGTTGTTTTGGTACGAATTTCACTTCACTAATTTTTATTTCGCTTCTCTCGAATCTCTACACTTTGTTAACGCACCCATTAATCTTCGTATGGGTGTACAATTTTCATTTAATGTAGAATCTAAAATATTAGGTCTAATTTTTGATTCACATTCATGACTAAGTGCTTAACAATTGGCTGCAACTGACACAAATATAACATGGAATCATCACAAAAAATTAATAAAGTTTACAAGCTGTTGAATTTATAATGAAAAAACAACTCCAAAGATTGAAAATAAAGGTATTGTTAAAAAAAACAAAAATTATGTTTCCAGCTACGTACGTTTGACAAATGAGTGAGGGATTCAGGGAAGTAGAAGATTGAATCCTATTAATATTTCTCATATCGCTAATTTGTTTCCTTGTTTCTTGTTTATATATGTGGGAGTTGTAATACGATTTTGTAAAAATAAGTTTACGTTGCAGAAATTTTCATTTTTCTTAGAATTCATGTTGTCCATGCTTCATATAATTTTTATATTAATATAGGATGCGAAACTACAAAGAAACGGACAATAATGGTAGGAGTATATTAGGGTCTCTCATTATTCCTAGCATATTGTATGGGGCTTATTTAGTTTTTAAGTTTACTCTGTAAGAAACACTGAAGCAACCACCTCAAACCTCAAATATTTTATTATAAAAAAATAAAATTAAACTGTTACAAAGAAAGGAATTTATCGCACAAATTGGGTCTCACGTTATAGCAAAATAAGTATTATTCGATTAAAAATAATCTATTTTGCTAAAGTAAAAAAAGAAGTGCTACGATTTGTATATTCTGTAAAAAATACAATCGTGGCCTAAACGAGTGATGGTTGTTAAAATTTTAATTTCGTTTCAAAGATAATAAAAAAGAGAAGTTTTTGCAGACTGATTGAAGGCTATAAAATGAGATTCAAATTATACGCAGATGAAGATTGTTTTGGCTGTAGAAAAAGAAAAATAAAAAGCAGTTTTCTGAAAGAGGTAGGAATTAGAAGAAAATTTTTAAATTAAGAACAATTCTGAGAAGAGGATTGATTGGAGACAAAAAATATTAATACAGGAAAATGTGTATAAAACCTAACAAAATTGCTAATACAGTAAAAGAAGAAAAAATATATAAAATAAAGAAGTGAAAAGAAGAATAAATCCAGAAAATGAAATAAGTTTTATAATGATATTTAAATTCCAACTTATTTCGTTTGGTATGGTATTTTAATTCTTGCCTATAATTTTGATTCAATTTGATTCTTTTATTTGCAAAAATTAAGAGCAATTGATGAAAATATTTGCATTAAAATTTACAGTTCAGCAAACTGATGAAAATATGTCAACCACACAACGTGTATGTTTCTATTCCTTTTTGTTTTTCTCTGTTATTGGTATGTCATTTCTTTTCTTTTAGCTTTGTATTATTATTCCTTATCAGACCACTGAAGTGTCAATACGTTTTTATATCGAATAAAGTAACAACAGGTTATGGGCCCAGACGGCATAACCTTGAATTAGGAAATAAAAGTATTTCATGAGTTGCTGGAAGATAGGAATAAGAAAATTAATAACGTTTTCAGAATCGAAAAGTTGGTACAAATGTAAAGTGTGCTAATACATGGCGGTTTTTGGCAAGTGGTATCCGAGGGAAAGCAAAGTAAAGAGGGAATCTGCTGCAAGTGACCAGGAGAGAGAAAAATGGGACGGAGATGACGAGAAGGCACTCGCGTCCATAATTCTAAGTGTGAAATCAACTCAACTGGGTTACATTAAGAATGCCAAGACGTCTAACGAAGAATGGCAAAAACTGCACACTACCTATCAACCAAAAGGTCCAATACTGAAAGTGCTAAGTATGCAAAAAAGGGTAACAAGGTAATGCTACACATCAAAATTTTTTCTGAAATTGTAGAAAAACTACCCGAAACGGGTATAGATATGCAGGAAGAAGTTCTAAGTGTAATGTTGTTGTGTACAACTCTGAATTCACTTTTATCCTTTATAATTATTTCCAATTTTTCAGGAACTTGCTTCCTCCTTCTTAGGAATCGTGGATTTTTATTTGGCTGGGAATAAAAGATTATTTCGCTTGTTTCCCTTATAATTATTTCCGATTTTTCAGCAACTTGTTTCCTCCTTCTTAGGGATCGTGGATTTTTATTTGGCTGGGAATACAAGATTATTTCGCTTGAATTCCGGTTGAGCCCCTAGTTAATTCCTCTTTGTAGGAGTGAATCCAAAAAAATAATATTTTTATTTTTAGCTACACTGAAATGTGTGCTTCTTTATCTATATCTATATATATATAAAAATGAATGCATGAAATGTGTTCGTAACCGATAAACTCAAAAACTACGGAACTGATTTTGACCAAATTTTATATACCTGATCTATGGGACGTGAGGAGTGTTCTTATATAACTTTTAAGTTTGTCTGTTTTTTAATTTCTATTTACGCGATAACACTATGCCGTGCTTTGCTGACGGCGTTTGGTGTTTAATCGGCGGTTAATGCTTAATCTGCGTGTAGCGGCGTTAAGCGTAAGTCAAACCAAAAAAAAATTTTTATTTGAAATTTATTTTATTTAAATCCCAAGTGTCAGTAAAAATAAATTAATTGTTTTATTCAAAGTTGTTGGAGAAAGTAAACAAGCAATAGGTAAGATAATAAAATAACCGGCTTCGTACGCCAACATTAACTAAAAAAAAAAAAATTAAACTAAAAAAAAAAAAATTTAACTAAAAAAACAAAAAAAAAAAATTAACTAAAAAAAAAAATTTAAAAAATTAATAAATTAATTAAACACATATTGCAGTACAAAATGCCACACAGACGTACAAATCTTGGTCGCCGTGCACGGCACACACGTCATATAAGTGTGCAGCGTTCACAGCAGTCACAAGAGGAGCACACAGAAGACAACGAAGTAGCCAGGAATGGAATGGCACTTTTACGCCATCAACAACGTGCTGCGAGAACAGCTTCCAGAGCAAGAGTGCAAAATACCAGTCGCATTTCTTTAATGCGTCTTGCAATTAATTACAATCCCAGAATTGATTACAGTGGCCATTCCGTATGGTATCAATTACGTGTTTATTGCAAAGCATTTAAATATATAAAAACATATAATGTTAATGATCCTGACGAAATTGTTAATTACCCAATTGAATTCCTAAATTCGCTTGAGTTGTCAGGAACTCCACCTCACATGCTGCAGTTAAAAGTTGGTGTACCAATAATTCTATTAAGCAATTTAAATCTACCCCGGCTTTGTAATGGAACAAGATTAGTTATAAACAATATATTGAATAACACTATAGAATCAACTATATTAACCGGAAAATACGAAGGTGAAGTTGTATTGATTCCACGTATACCAATAATACCCGCAGACATGCCGCGTTCGTTTAAACGCATATAATTTCCAGTACGTCTGGCATTTGCTATTACTATAAATAAATCCCAAGGACAATCGCTGCAAGTATGTGGATTGAATCTTGAAGCACCATGCCTTTCACATGGACAATTATACGTTGGATGCTCATCCATTGGTAACCCATCATCATTATTCGTATTCGCTAATGAAGGCAAAACCAAAAACGTAGTTTATCAAGAAGCATTGCAGTAAATATCTATATCTATATCTACATATCTCATCTATCTATATCTCTATAAAAATGACATGTATGTTCGTGATCGATAAATTCAAAAACTACTGAAGCGATTTTGACCAAATTTTATATACATCATTTACGAACTGTGGGGAGTGTTCGTCCGGCAGACGGCGCAATCTTTAGTTTCTTTGCGTTTTGCCCGATAGAGACTATCACGATTACCCTATATCCCCTGTTTCGCTGAAAAAGTTGAGTGCTTAATCGGTGTGAAGCGGCATTAATTAGTACATTATTATTATAAAAATTTAAATTTTTGCACTTTAAAATATAAAAAATAATAAACTGTCTGCGTTATTACAATTTGGATTTTTGAATAAAACATTTTTTTCTATTATAAAAAACTAAAAACTTTCTCCGATATAGTTCAAAATAAAAGAAAAGTTGGGGACCAGCAACGCGGAACGGACCCACTAGTTCAATATATTCTTAAGACTGCTTAATAAATATTACTTAACGTCTATTTATACTAACAAGGATCATAAGGTAATGAGTAATTAAGTCGTCTGTATACGAGACAGTTTTTCATTCGTTTTTCCTACTATTGGTTTAGTTAGTATTTATGATCATTATTATCATTAGTATAATGTCTATGTCCGTGTTTTTATAATTATACGTTATTATCATTAGTATAATGTCTATGTATATACTATTATTTATTTATAATTATATTATGACATTCTAGTTATTATTACCATATGAAATATCTATGTCATGTATTAACTTGTATTAACTCCCCTCCTTGTTAAAACAATGTGTCCTCACTTGATTACACGAGGTTCATTTCTGTTCTTAATCTTACCAATTCTGTTTCGTGAATGTGATCGCTATCAGTAAGTATGTAGCCGTTTTCAAGAATTGTAAGTGGTGCATAATTCTCTTGGATTATGTCACATTTGGCTGGCTTATTTCTTAATACATACATTCGTGGTACAATTATTATCTTCTTTAATTTTACAAATATTACTTCGCATATAGTTTTTACATTTATCCAGTGTGGTATAATTATTATTACAAAGAGCAATTTCTTTATCTAATACTAAGCTAGTAGGTATATATTATACAGTTTACACATGTTTTTCAACAAAGGGTATTTATAAATTGTAACTATAGCCTGATTAAACAAACAAACATGAATATCAGAATACTCTAAAATACTTATTAGTGGTAATTCAAAGTCTTCATTTGATATGATTTCTTTTATATCGTTTAAATTTAATGTTCCTGAATAAAAATTTTGGTTTTTTGCAAAATTTATTGTATTTGTTATGGCTTCAAGTTCTCGATATATGTACTTCATTAATTTTTTTTTTTTTTAATCAACTCTACCTGCAAAGCTTTTGGCTTGTCCGCAGGAAAACACCCAGGGTCTAGGCAGGAATCGAACCCGCGACCTCCGCTTCATTAGGCTGAGCATTATTCACTCGCCTACGGAGGCACAACAATTAATATAGTTTCTGATGTAACCTTGCGGTCGTGTTTCCAAAATTCTTTCAAGCCGTGAATTTATTATTTTTTGCTTATTATAATTTACTATCAACGTATTTTTTGTTCGTCAAATCAGTTATTCTATCACAATGAATTGATATAAAAGCAATATCAAGATTCCTGTTGATTTGTGCATAATGCGGTTTCTCTAGGTATACTATCTTTATGTATAACCCTGCCCTTTACTAATAAGATCGTATCCCCACGGTCCTCTTTTACTTTATGTTGTAGATACTTGACAATATTTTTATTACGACGGTGTGTATTTGCGTAAACTATATCTCCTTCCTTGTAAATTATAGGGTATTAATTTTTGTTATGGTAGTTGAGTAGTTTCTTCTATTTGTCTTGCAGCTTTCTTTTAATATCAGTATACTGTTCTCTGTTGAAAAAAAATTCCTCAGGTCTATATCTTGTTATGGAGTGATATGTTTTATTAAATTGTCTTACTGCGTTGAACCACTCGTCTCCTGGTGATTTGCTATTCTGCTCGGCTAAAGCCGTTGAGATTTCGATCAGAGTGCTGTGAACACGTTCGACTTGACTGTTAGTTGTCGAATGATGAATAGGCGTTATTGTATGTTGTATTAATAAGCGCTCATACACGTTTATTGCTACTACATCAAGGAATACGTTTTCATTATCAGTCATTAAAAGCTTGGCATTTGGATATATCTGGCTTAGAATTTCTTCGATGTACTCATAACAATTCAATTTGCTATGTAATTTACGTATATAACAATATTTGTTTAGTATTTATCATTTTTGCTGATGTATGTTTGGTTGTTCATGTAAAATATGTCCATCTGCATGTATTCTTCCACCTTTGTGGGTATTGGTGTCTTCCCTATCGGTTGTTTATTTGGTCTTCCTTCGTATTTTGTAAGCAAATATTACAATCTATGCCTTCTTTCTTACACATTTCTCAGATTTTAGGCCAGTAGTAAGTTAATACGATTTCTTGAGCATTATTCTTTTAATTTCTATGTGCTCTCCTAAGTGTTTGCATTATTATTTCTTTTTGTTTGACTAAGTCAGCCACATCTTCTAATTGTGTAAGTGATATAACGAACAAATCATGTCGGAATGTAGCGATGATGTCATCATGAAGATGAAATAATGTCTCTTCATTTAATTTCAATGCATTATGCATTTTTGGGTTTACTATTTGTTTTAGTCTGTCTATTAATTCGCTCTTTGTTTTATAATATAGTGTATGTCTAACTCGGTCTGGGAAAACTGTGCGTGTATCTATTTCAATAATTTTTTCTTTATCAAACATCGGTATTATTTTGTTTCTAAAAGCATTTAAAGTTTGCTTAACTCTTCTAATGTCTTCTCTTGGTGAACTTTCTGCTGAGTGTTGCGAACAACATCGCATTGATTATTGCATCGCAATTCAGGCTAACCCTACAGGCTAATACACTATTTTCGCACCGTATTCCATAAAATTTTTCCACCTTTTAAGTTTAGTGTTGGGGATTTTATCCGAAATGGAGATAATTAGCGACTGATGATGTGTATAGATTGTTAAGTCAGCAATACCGTAAAGATAATTCCTGAGTTTTTGTAAAACCCATACGATGGCTAATAATTCTTTTTCGTTCGCACTATAGTTTTGTTCTGTTTCGTTTAAAGTTCGCGAAATAAATGCTATGGGTTTTTTATTTTGCGAAAGTACTGCACCGATAGCAAAATTACTTGCATCTGTGGTTAAATCGAATGGTGCATTAAATTTAGGTTGAAATAATTCAACTTGTCCTTGAAGAGCTTCTTTTATTTTATTTAATGCGTCTACCGCTGGTACGTCCAGGTTTATTTGCACCTTGGCGCTTTGATTTTTACTGGTTTCACCATTATCTCCCCTGAGATGTATTGTAAGTGGTTTTAAAATTTTATTATATGCCCTAGGTATGCAACAGAATCCTGGAAGAAATGTAATTTTTCATTGGATATTTTCATATTTGCATTCTGGAGATCATTAACTATAGTGCAGATGTGCTCCATGTGTTCTTCAGGTGAAGAAGAGTAAATTAATACATCGTCTATGTAAACGTATGCAGATTTTTCTATATATGGATGGAGAATATCATCTACGCATCGTTGAAAAATAGAAGGAGCGTTTTTTAGTCCAAAAGGCATCCTTAGGAATTCATACTTTGCGCCATTCACACTGAATGCTGTCTTTTCTCTGTCTGATTCTTTTATACGGACTTGATGAAATCCTGATTCTAAGTCTAATGTAGTGAATACTTTTGCCTTCCCTAAGTTCTGATTCTAAGTCTAATATAGTGAATACTTTTGCCTAGCCTAAGTTCTGGATTGTCATTCCAACATCAGGAATTGGGTAGCGGTTAGTGATTGTTTGAGCATTTAGTTTTTGAAAATCGACTACCATTCGCCTTGTTCGGCGGTGCTCTTTTTTGCGACTGTCCAAATGGGGGAGTTGTACGGACTCCTACTTGGCTGTATAATTTCATTATCCAATAATTTACTTATTTCGTTATTGATGAACTCGTTATCTGATACCGGATAGTGATATTGTTTTAGATAAATAGGATCATCTGATTTTGTCCTAATAGATGCTTGAATTGTCGTAGTAAATGGTAATTTTTCAGTAGTTTCACTATCTCTTTGCATTATTCTTTCAATATGTTCCTTGTACATTTTATTATTTATTGTATAATTAATTTTTTTGTTCACCTTTCCTTATTTCTTTCATATATTTATATTTCAAACTATAGTCAAAAAGATTGATCTCTTCTTTAACTGATCTTAGGCCCTTTTCTCCTAATAACATATGGAATTCTTGAAGCGCTTCCGTTTAATAGAGGGTTAAGTGATGGTTTAAAACCGTAATTATTCTTTTCTTATCTATTATAGAAGTGTTTTGACTTTCACTGGTTTTATTAATATTGATGTTCCTATCTTACAACTAGTGCTAATATAATTATTTGTAGCTCCTCTGTCTACTAAAATATTTATTGATCAAGCTGTTTCTCCGCAAGTTCGTTGTAGGCATGGTCGACCATTCACTCGCCTAAAAAAGCTCTTCCGGTTTCAAGATCGTCTTCGTCGTATTGAGGTTGGATGGACTGAAGATCCTCGTCATGTGTTTGATGTATGCGTTGAATGTTATTAGTGTTGACGTTGTAGGATGAAAAGTTCCTTTCTCTCTTTCCATGCACATGATTGTTGCTACGAAAGGGGTTGTGATGTGTTGCAGGATTTTGTGGAGGACTATTATTACTCCATTTTTGCTGTTTTGAGAAGTTTGAAGGTTTCCTATATTGCGCTGAGTCATCGATTTCCATTGGCTCGACGTGATTTCGTTGTGGTGTTGGATAATTATGATATCGTTGTCGAACTTGATATACTGGTTTAAGTTGATGGTGTTCGTTCCGTCTGTGAGTGGCATGTCGTTGTTCATTATGATGTTCTTGTCGTCTCATAGTGGTATTTCCGAAATGCCGGTCTTCGTTGTCATGGAATATAGTGCAAGCGATGGCAAAGGCCTCTCCCAGACTTTTGGGTTGGTTTGCATAAAGGATCCCCTTGTGTAGTTACACCGAAGGCCCATGATAAAAGTGCAGATCGCATCTTCATTTGCATCCGATAGTCGTCCACTTCTCATATTTTCATCTGCCATTTCGATTTTTTGCTGTATAAGGGTTAGGGCTTGATTAATCTCATCATGGAATTCAGTGAGGAATTTACTTCCTTCCTTAATTCTCGCTATACTATCCTTCCTTACGTACAGCGGACGTTTGTCAGAATATTTGTAGTCCAAGCGATTTATGATCGCATAAAAATTGAGTTCCGCCCCATTTAGAGATAGAACCTTTGATGCTGCACCAATAATTTTTGCCCGGATTATAAGTACACAGTTCTAATATTCAGGGCTGCTCATGAATTGTTTAATGTTTTCCATTTGAATCCATACTTGGTTCCTCCATGGATAATATTCGCCCTCTATTCCACAGAATGTTGGTAAGCATTTAAAAATTCTTGTGTTGATTTGGTTAGCACTTGTTATTTCTGGTTTTAATGCTGGCATTGTTGGCACAGTAATTACAGCGAACTGTGACTGACTTTAAAGCCTCGAAGTCCGTTTTTAAGGACCTGAGTTGCTCGGTTAGCACCTCAATGTGAGCTTGGAGTGTTGCGGCTTCGGTCATATTTATTTCATTTTCCAATTTGCATCGTGAATTGAATAGCTGTCGTCGTTTTTCCATATGATTGTAATTCAGCGGTGAATGCCATGCACAAAAAAATGTTCCCATATAAAATTTCGCCTTATCATGAATGGGTTTTTGAAAGAAATTTTTTACATTTTTTGTGTTAATTTGTTCATTTTATTTTCTTTGGGGAACAAAAAAAAATGTAAGTAGTTGTAAATATAAGTAAATGTAAGTAAATGTAAGTATGGTTTAAATATTTTACATTTTAAAACATGCATACAAATAATACATACATATGTACATATATAACTTGCAATAGGTGTGGATAGATCAAAAAAGTATGAGCGGTCAAAAGCAGCCGCTAATTTAAAAAACCAACGAGAAACGGGAGGTGGACCAAACTGTACCAAAAGCTTATCAGCCAGTGAGCTGTGCATTTATGAATTGGTAGGAATGTAGTCGGTGGTGGGCTTAGAAGACTCCTTCAGCTTTGGTTTACCAAAAGACGTTAGGTGCGCTTGATAATGAAATAATGAATAAGAAATCGAAGAAATGACGTTAAAACTATTGCAGAAAGAGAAAAAAGAAGTAAATAGTAGTTTAAGAACCACTTTCCTATTTTTAAAATGTAATTATCTGTACACATATGTTTACAATGTACATTCATAAATACATACGTACACATGTGCCTAACTTTTTATTTTCTGGATCTCTAAAAAGTACAAACCTGAATTATTTTTATTTAAATATTTATTATTAAACTAAAAAAATTAGTTAAACATTAGGAATAAGTTATATTTTCTTCTTTCCTATTGTACACTCACTACGTATTGATAGCATAACAAACGTTCCCATGATATTCATGATAGCAAATTTCCCTACTTGGAAAATGAAAATTTTATGGGAATAAGAATTTCACATTTTATTCACGATAGGGGTGAATATTTATGATCGTGATATTCATTAGTATAATGTCTATGTCTGGACTATTATCTATTTATAATTATCTTATGGCATTCTAGTTATTATTACCATATGACATTTCTATGCCTTGTATTAACTCGCGCGACGATCTTCCCAACTTAAATCTTCTTAAACAGAAGCTTCTAGAAGAATCGGAAAGACGAAAAAAGGTTCACTCCTGGTATGATGCCTGCTTTACTTATATCGATTAAATTCCAGTTATTTAGATAGCTAAACCTATTGTACAGTTTGTACTGTACATAGCAAGAGATGTTTCTGTTAGCTTCCTCACAGCAAAAAGGTTGTCTTCTCTTTTTGCACGAAATACAAGAGTGCCGTCATGTCTTCTGGCGGTTGTAACTCTTGTAACAGAAATAAAATTACCCTGTAACTCAGGGGAATACAGTACATCTGCGAGCGTAATATCCACATTATTTAATTTCAAGTATACATCACCTTTTTCTGCAGCCATAATAAATTTGTTGCCGGATAAGACTATTTCTTCGTTGTGTTGTTTAAAACTTACAAACTTATTTTTGTCACTGTGCCATTGCGCCACTATCAACATACCAAGTACTCGGCTTCATTCTTTGGCCTGCCTCTGCCATCATACACAACGCGTGTTGTTTCTGTTGCTATCACATTGACTGGAACAATGTCCAACTTCGTTACAGTTGAAACATTTTCCAGTCAAGTGCTTCTTGGTGCCGTTATGTTTTCTCTGTTTCTGCGCAGAGCGTGCGTTGAATGTTTGTTGGTCTCTTGACGCAGCTTATCTATCACAATGCACAGACGATTGCAAAAAATGCTATCAATAGCAATGTCAGTCAATGATTGGCGCGGTAATGTATTTGGCAATCACAACTTGCCCAGATATTTTGCAATTGTGGTCCTCACCCTGAACATTTGCAGACAGTGAAGAATGTTTTAATGTACTTAGCTGGTACTGCGGATTGTAAATTGAATTACATGATTGCGGAAAATTGTTCGATATCTGGTTACGACGATGCGGATTGGGCTGGTGACATTGCTGATCGAAAATCATATACTGGATTTTCATTCTTTGTTGGCAGTTGTTTGTTGTCATGGGAATCTAGGAAACAGAATTCTGTCGCGTTAAGCAGTACTGAGACGGAATATATGGCTGCATCTGAAGCAGCTAAGGAGGCAGGATATTTGCGACGAATACTAATAGAATTGGGTTATTCCAAGAGTGAGGCAGTGAGGCACAGAAACTAGCAACTAAACCCGTATACCACAGGCGAAGTAAGCATGTGGATATAAAATACCATCATATCGGGGAAGTTATTCGAGCAAATGAGATCATTATGAAATATTGTCCGGTGGCCGATATTTTAACAAAGAATTTGTCAGCTAGACATGATAATTGCATTGGTCTATTGAATATTAAATGAGGTTAATGTTATATAAAGATACATCCACTTTGAGGGGACGTGATGAAAATATGGCAACCACACAACGTGTATGTTTCTATTCCTTTTTTCTCTATTATTGGTATATTATTTCTTTTCTTTTTGCTTTGTATTATTATTCCTTATCAGACCCTTATTTAGAGGGTAGTTTGTCTCCGTTTAATGAGACAGGCTTATCAACTTTTAATATTTGGTTACATAAGCTTGAGGATATCACTTTTAGAAGTTTATAGGTAATTGAGAAATAGATGGAGTAATAAGTTAGAACCAGCCACGGAGTAGTTATGTGTATAGCAAAAAAGGAAAATTATGAAAGTCGTATATATCGATGATGACTGATTTAGTTGCAATAAGATAGGCCACTAGGTCTAGGAATTTATCCCACATTTAGGGCTCAAATATAATTGACCGTAGAATTAATTAATTATTCAAGAATTTTAAAATTAAAGATAGAGTTTTTAATGGGTTGACTGCCAATGGCGGCGAATAAGTATGTTTAATAAGATATAATACAGTCGTTTTATTGGGAGCAAAGAGCTTTAAAGCGGGAAGAATCAAATTTTGTGCCTAAAGGTTGCACAAATGAGATTTTAAATGAATTTTCCAGTAAGTTAGAAATTGAAGGTATTGAATTGGATATATTGGTACATGCCATAAGAGACAAAGAAATAAACAACGATTTGTGATTGGTCTGAAACGGTCGCAGTTTTGAGGAAAGCAGATTTTTCCAATTTGACAAACATTAATCATTTTGAATTTAGAGCTTGTATATTGTAGAGATTTTTCCAATTTGACAAACATTAATCATTTTGAATTTAGAGCTTGTATACCAGTAGCGGAGTTTATTCTAAGAGAATATGGAAGATGAGATCATTAAGATAGCCCATAGGCAACGACACTTTGTATTAAGTGAGACTCACGATTTGTTACCGCGTTAATACTATATGCCAAGTGTAGTTTCGAAAGTGCAGAAAGTAGTGCAAAACGGTGTAGAAATAAAATTACTAGATTGTGTAAATGTCACGCAAACTTTACATAAGGAATCAGCGAATAAACTCGATGATGAAAGGAATGAACATAGATTTCTAGTTATATAGATTTCTACATTGGTAGAATTCAAAAGAAAAACTGAAAAACGTTTAATGCCCGAAGAGCAATATGATTTAAATAAATTAGTAGCCATTAAACGGACTCAATTCTGACAGGGCCTTAGGTCATTATAAAGCAACCCATACACGATACGACCGTTGGCAAAACTTCGGCAGGTCGTAATCAAGGTCGTAACGTTAGTGGGCCTGTCATATGAAGTTGTGTCTCGGTCGTATGAAAAATCAAAATTTTTTGATTTTTTGGCACGTCGTGCCAACGCGTCGTATAGTTTGTGGGTAAGTCGTGCGAATTCGTACCTCATTCTCATTTTAAATTTTGTGGGAGAGAGGCGTGTCGTCGGTTAATTTGGTTTTTGAGCGAAGAAAATAAAAGAAGTGTAAAAGAAAATAATAAAAAAAAGTAATTCAAAATCGAAGACACAGCTCAAATGAAACTAGAGCACAGTTCTACGATGAATTATTTAATGATAGGCATTATTAGTAAATTATATAACTTTTATTTTATTTTTTTTTTTTTTTGGTATTTTTTATTTTTGAAAAATTTTTTAGATTAAAAAAATTTGAATGTCAATAAATACTTAATTTACTTAACGAGATTTCAATTGTTTGATTGCTTCACAAAATTTAAGCCTAATTTGTTTTGCTTCATGGCATGCGTGTTTATTATTTGTTGTTTCCAGCTGTAAATTTTTTGCAAAATGAAGTCGTAAGAAGAGGTCTTATCGTATGTGGGCACAACACACGACTTGATTACTAAACGAGTTTTGCCAACGGTCGTATCGTGTATGGGTAGCATAAGATTATTACTAATTTAGATCATGGCAAATACGAAGTAGACAATACAGGAGAATTTGAAAAACCACGAAAGACTACCACGGTGCAGAAATTATGAACAGTTGTGCACCCAATTCTAGGGCGAAAAGTTTATTACTTTATTAAAAAGTTTTGGTAATTTATTCCAGAGAAAAGTTTATTAGGGTCGCTCATTTTTTGTTCTGTATTCAACGGCAACATACCTGGGTATGTTTTGCGTTTTCAAAACGCTGTAGCTCTGAACTGGATAACCAGATTGACTTGAAATTTCATGATATCCTAGCCAAAACTGTTTTACGCAATAACCGTCAGTTTGGTAAGGATTGGATCATCCCTTTGGAATATAAGCCCCATTTTCAAAGTTGCACCCTTACGTCAACAGCATACATACCTGGGTATGTATAGTAAAATATGATGATATAATTGAAAATTATTTTTTATTTTGAGTTATTTTTTCTAAATATTATAATATTATTATTATTATATATTATTATTATTATGTAGTTATTTTATAATTACTTGTTATTATTGAGGTTCAAGTACATCTGTCGCATTGCGCCAAGTCTTTTGAATGCTCTGCGCACACTGGTTTGTTGCATAATGTGCATGATTTACGAATAGGGCGTCGTTTCGAGCAGATGTAGCAATTCCCCTTTACTTTTAGGCGTCCCGTACTATCCCGTTTCTCTGCTTCATGTGCTCCAACATCCGCAACTCGGATGGGCCTACCTAGCATGGCTTCGATGGCGTTGCGCGTTGAAAACACTCTGGATATTCTGCTGTTATTCATCCTTTTCTCTATTTCTGCCTTGCATAGTTGCTCGCTCAGCTGATGGAGAAACATCCTACGGCGGCTTGTACATGACTTTAGGTGAGTATTGTTGTCAACGTATATTACATATGCAGCAAACGCAGCAACGTCCACAATATTATAAAAGAATGCCAAAGGCCATCTATTTCCATGTTATCAACTCCACCTTTTGTTTTGTTGTAGTCCAATATAAGCAATGGCTTCTTCTTAGGACCAACCGTTTCTGTTGTATAATGTGAGGTAGACAATATTACAACTGCCTTGTTTTTCTTGGGCACGTATGAGCACATCGTAACATTATTATTGAACCCAAACATTGTTGATTCAGCCTCACGTCCTTTGGGGTTGGCAAATGCTGCTGGCACGAATGTACGCCTTTTGTTGCAGGTGAAAAAGTTGTCACATATAATATTTTCCCACTTCCACCAAAAAGGTTGACACATAAATCTTTTACCACTCTTTCACCAACGTTTGTTTCACGTCCAACAGACGGTGCCATTCCTGTATAGATTTGTCCCTGCATTGAAAATTTAAAATTCAGTTTAGTGATTTATATTTTCAAAAATTTTCAACAATATTGATAGTACCTGCAGTGGATAGGACGTGATGGAGTCGCACACCCACCACACATTTATTCCATATTTGGCAGGTTTTGATGGTATGTATTGCGTGAACCCAGTTCTACCGCGATAAGCATACAACTGTTCATCTACGATGACGTTGGCTCCTGCTACGTAATATCTACGGACAGCTTTTTAGCATCAACAAAACGTCCGATATTGCTGCTGCTTTGTCAGTTTGCTTGCGTTGCTGGCGTGTATTTCCATTATGAAAACGTATGAAGCGGCTTATTTCCCAAAATCGTCGTACACTCATTGCAGCACGATATAATGGATGTGATGTAGTTTTCCACAAATCTTTCGTATGCACGTAACAAGAATGTGTAACGCAAAAGTTCGCCCAAATATGCATCAAATTCACTTTTTGTTACGGGAGTCCATGATCTCGATTCTTTTGTTGGATGTTTGGCATTATCATCATCATAGAATTGCCTTGCCTTTCGATTTGATTCACGAATAATTATGTCGCAAATTTCATCTGACATTATCAATTTTAACGTTTCTCCAATGGTCAAACCTTGCGTTGCGCGCACTGGTCCATATTGTGCACTTCTAAGAATGTTGTGCGTACGGTATCTTACAGGTTGTAGTTGTATCGAAGACCAAACATTACCATCTCTGGCAGTAAAACATTCGCCAGCTTCCATTGGTGCATTTTCTAGTTCTTCATCAGAATCACTGTCATTCTCTGAGTCATATCCTGGTAACGTGGGGTCTTCAAAGTCTGAGTCATCACCACCAATATCATCACAAGCAATATCTAAAAAGCCCCGTCACCAACTATTGAATCGTGGTCATTTATTTCTTCTAGGCTCTCTTCAAGAATTTTACGAAAATATTCTTGCTGTTCTTCGTAAGAAAGTGCTTTTAGTTGTCGTGGAGAAAGCCATTCACTATCAGCCATTTTACCTTTTACTTAACTTTTTTATTTTCACAAATTAAACACAAAAGTCTTTTCACTTCGAATCAGAAATGTAAACTAAGTTTGCTGACGAAACTACAAAGAGTGAAATTTTTGCATCAATATCTGTCTCTATCATATATATGTTTGTAGGTGTGTGTACCTACAAAACAACTTTTTCCCAGAAACAATGACTAAACAAAAATGTAAAACTTGTAAAGTTTGGAGATTTTTTTTTTCAAAAAAAATAGAAAAAAAACTCAGAAATTCCAAAGAACGAGTGAGATATGCTAACGGCTTGCCACTTCTCATATAAAACGTATGCACATACCCGGGTATGTTGCTGTTGACGTGCGTAAAGAAGTTCTGCCGTTGACATAAAGGTTAAGTTCAGTCGGTAAGAAAACACTGAAGCAATCACTTCAAAAAACTTAAAATATTTTATTATATAAAAAATTTAAGAAAGAAATACATATATTTTACATTTATATATATGTACATATATATTTTATTTACTACAGTAATTTTGTTTAGGTTTTTTTACACTCTGCTCGTACAATACCTAGGGTTTAGTTATATCCTCTACTATAAAATTTTGGGAATCATATATGCCTTATTTGAGTATAATATGATAGTGTTCATTTGTTATAGCTTATTTGTTTTGATCATATTTTATTATTGCTTTACACTTTACTGATTTCTCATAAACTAGATGTGTTAAACATACGCCCATGTTCTGAAAAATAAATGAAATAAATTTTAAATTAAAATGCCTACAGCGTTCTTGCTTGCTATATTGGCTTTGAAAAAGCTACAATCTAAAGCATTGTTAATTGAAAAAAAAAACACTAAGGGATTCTTCCAATCCATTGGACATTCCGGACCAAGCGTAAGAACATACATACATATATAATTGCACAGAAGAATTTCAAATTTAATAGCATTGCTCCGCGCTTTAACTTTCGTAGCTCTGTACAGGTTAAACAAAACTGCATTTTTAAGTAAACAATTGCGACCGACAATTGAAAAACTGAAGGTAAATTTTTATAGCATATTTTTAATTAAAATTGTGAAAAAATATTAGCTTTAGCTTAAATAAAGAGAAAATATATTAAATTTAAATTGTACATCATTTCCTTTTGTGTTTAAAGTGCAGTTTCAATAAAATAAGCCAGAACGCTTCAGTATGGTCTAGCGGTTTGAAAACGAAAAAATTTAAGCGATATGCGTTGTCCAGAACACCTCTTTGGCGTTTTAAAAACGAAAACGCCAAATTTAAGCGATATGCGTTTTTCAGAACATGAGCGATACATTCTAATGCAACCCCTACACGATACAACCGTTGGTACAACTTGGGAAGGTTGCAATCAAGATTGTAACGTGTGTGGGCTTGTTGTATAAAGTTGTGTCTCGGTTGTATGAAAAATCAAAATTTTTTGATTTTTTGGCAACTTGTGCCAACGCATTGCAACGTATGTGGGCTAGTCATGCGACTTCGTATATCACTTTTTAATTTTGCGAGAGAAAGACGTGTCGTCGGTTAATTTGGTTTTTGAAAGCAAAGAAAACTAACGGGAATACTAATTAAAAATGGAAGACACAGCTGAAATGAAACTAGAGCACAGTTCTACGATGAATTATTTAATGATTGCCAATATCAGTAAATTATATGCAATTAAAAACAGTTCATTGAAGTTTTATTTTTTAAAGTTTATTAAAAATCTTTTAGATTAAACAAAATTTAAATGTCAATAAATATTTAATTTACTTAAAGAGCTTTCAATTGTTTTATTGCTTCACAAAATTTAAGCCTAATTTGTTGTGCTTCGTGGGATGCGTTTTTATTATTTGTTGATTCCAGCTGTAAATTGTTTGCAAAATGAAATTGTACGAAGAGGTTTTATCGTCTGTGATTACTAACCGAGTTGTACCAACGGTTGTATCGTGTATGGGTTGCATAATCTATAGATATTGTTAATCATCTACATTGTTGGTTTTAAGTATGAAGTTCCGTTGCCATATTGCTAATTCTTCTGCTTGAGAAACAAGTACTTTTTTTTTTGTAATATCTCAAATAGTAAAACAACTGCATTTTTGTCTTTTGTTTCTTTTTTACGATACTAGACATAAATACAATGAAATAAAAATGCCGCCCTGTGAAAAGGTGCCTTTTTAAAATGGTTTGCCCGCCCTGTGAAAATGCCATTTTTTATTTGGAGAGAAAAGAACACAAATTAGAGAAAAGTGCATTGCCTTTTTTTAACAACTGATAAAAAAGCATTATGTATATTTTTTTGAGTAGTTGCCAGATTGCTAATTCATCTGCTTGAGAACCTAAAAATTTTTTATTTTAATAGCTCATATAATTAAGCATCCGTATTGTTGTCTTCTGTATATTTTATACGATATTAAATATAAAAATAATTATTAAAATCTAAATTTCTGACTTTCAACTAAAAAGACTTTTTTTGAACATTGTCTGATAACGCTATGTATGAATAAAAGCCATCTGTTTTACAGAACAATTTCTGCACTGTCGATTTGTTCAGGTCAAAAAGTGCAATGTCTTTTACCATGCAAAAGGGCAACATTTTTACAAAAGAACAGCAACCCTTTAAGAAAGAAACATATTTTTGAGAAAGGAACAAAAAATTGCCATTTTTTTAAGGGCAATTAAGAGTAATTCTGTTTTTTTTTTTTTTTTTTTTTTTTTTTTTTTTTTTTTTGTGTAGAAAAGAAAGCGCCATAATTTTCTGACTGCTCTGATTCGAAAAGTTTTTTTTTTGTCTAGTATACATATCTGGTTTATATCTACAAATCCTTTCGCCCTTAGTAAGAGCAACATGTTTAGAATAGAACACACAACCCTTTATGATTGGAAAAGATTTTTGAGGAACGAACACAAAATAGGCTTTAGTTAAAATGTTGTCCTGTTTTATAAAAAAGAAAAACATCACAAATTGAAACTTTTCTTTTATTAAGGAATGTAGTACCTTATGGGAGATTTGGTTTTGAATGAAACATTTCTGCTGTTCAAGGTTGGGGTATTGTCATTCAGGATAGGAATGATAGCAATTATTTGGTTTATATTTTATTATATTATTTTTCTTTATTTATAAATTTCTTTTATTTTTTTTTATAAAACAAAAACAATTTTAACTTTGTTTTAGAAAAATATGTTAACCGTTTTAGGTTATTTGCATACTGAGCAACATTTTAAAGTGACATTCAAACTTACAAGTATATCGTTCCATTTTAGGTAAATAATTTATCGTTAAGCAATAAAATACCAAAGTCTTCAGCGGTGGTAGCTACCGCAGTAACAAACAATACTAAAAAAGATGAAGAAGCAATGGTTTGGAAGGTTAAACGACGACCTGATGGCACTCGTTACATTGTACGAAGACCAGCAAAAACTCGGGTAGTTAAAGAACGCAATTCACGTCTGAGTGTTGAACGATTAAGAAACGACATAACCACAACTGAAGATGATACAATATCGGAAATTAAAACTGGCCGTTATTGGCCAAGAGGGGAACGTAAAAAACATATCGGAAAGGCCAGAGAAAGGAGGCAACAACAACAGTTGGTGCAGCAACAGCAAAATAAAGCAAATTTTGCGTATGAAGCTTTAACTGGCACTACGTTGTGTATAAGCGATGTAACTAATAAAACTTTACAAGAGAAAATTAAACATCAACAATATTTAAACATAATAAGGCAACAATATAAATCATCACAACAGCAACATTACCAACTGCAATTTAATACTGCTGAAGATCATAAAACTTCTACCTCTTTATATAATATTGAAAGTCCAACAACAAAATCTTCGCCGACATTGCCAATTACATCCGAAGAATATTCTTCCTTAAAAACTAAAGTAGAAAAATTGGACGTCATAAACTCTATTGTTTTTACATCGTCAGAACAGAATAAAATTCGAAGCTCACTGCAATCAGTTACAACTACGTAAAATCTTTATTAATATAATAAGGTAGAAAAGCAATGAACACAGTGGTATAATATATATCACCGTTTGAAAGAAGCACACACTTTTTTTTTAATTAAAACTATTGTTATATAAGAATCAGAAGTGCAAATTTGCCTGTACATAATACTTTTTCTTAAACTAGGTGTATGTAAAATATGTATGATTGTGTGTTATATCAATTATTGCTTCACTAAAGTGAAAATCCATGACAAATGAATCATACACGTATTATACTTCTACCATTAATTTAGAATATTCATTCAATTGCATTTTTTTATTTACAAAATAAAAAATTAGAAAAATTAATGTATTCTTGTGAAAGAAATATATGCACTTATTTTTGTTTTAAAACGAACTTATTTTTATATCAATTATTTTGTAGTCTTTTGTTACAGCTCTTTAATTGCAATAATAAATTATTAATTTTTTATTTATAACTTAGTAATTCTGTTAAGGAAATTTGCAAGAGAGGCAACAGAGTAGCATACCCATTGTAAACCATTGTGTTAACCGACTTGATATATGGTTCAAGCAACGACTATAAATATATAAAGAAGTTGCACGCCTAAATTTGATATCAATATCTTTTTGTACGAAGTTTTAATGTTTTCTAATTCTCAATTTTACCATAAATTTTTTAGTATTACAAATCAACGCAAAGTTTATCAGATTTATCGCATGTTAGCAAAAATAACATTAAAATAAAGCATTTGGTCAGGGAGTCAATAATTTTATGAAAACTGTTTGAGACGTGCAATTTCTTTTCTATAGATAAGAAAGCCATTTTTATTTATATGGCCCTAGCACTATTTTTTTACAAAAGTAATTGTGCTTTTTTTTTGTACTTATTTGCAAAAAAAAAAAAAGCTATACGAGAACAGGTATTTTAATAAAGTTTAAAGTTTAATTTTATTACGGAAACTACCAACGAATACTTGTAGTTCACTTGTAGTTCAAATTATAGTAATAGTACCAAATATTGATAAACTTGATAAATTGATAAAGCAATGGCATTTGTAATATTTTTCTGTACATTAATTTTTGGGATTTTTTTTTTATTTACATTTTTCTCTTGTAACTGGAAAGGTAAATACTCATGTACGCAAATTGTAAATGCATATATATATACATATATATATATATGTACATATATATATATATATATATATCGGAATATATACATATATATATATATATATATATATATGTATATATGTATATATATATATATGTACAGTGGCGAGCACATGTGGATACATAATTGCCAAATACAAATTAAAACGCTGTAAAATCCATAAAAATTAGCCGAATGCTACCAATTTTTTTCTTATTTAAGATTTTTATTTGTATAAAAGCTAAAAACAAAACAAATTTCTTCAGTATAAAAGCATAAGTTCTAATATTAACGCAAAATAATAAAAAATTCAATGTATCCACTTTTGCACGTTTTTAAAATATCTCCTTTGGGTATGATGTTTTAGTATTTGGTCCAGAGTCCCTTCGATTTTATGACGCTTCTTACTCTATTTAGCATACATTCAACCAAGTTTTCTATATGGCGCTTCGGAATACTGGTCCATTCTTCCTGAACCAAGGACCACAGTTCATTTAAATTTTGTGGGGATTTTCGTATAGGCGCAGCCTTTTCTTTAACAAAGCCCACAAATTTTCGATGGGATTTAGATCGGGGCTTTGAGCTGGCCATTGCATTTGCCACCGGACAGTGCTTCAAGTACGAAAGAAACGAAATGTTAATTCGCTAGATGTGAAAAAATCGCGTCCCAGTTTATTCACTGAGAGAGATGCACGAGCCATGGAACGTTTATTGACTAATAAACAGGAGAAAACACCAAAGCAGGAATCTGATTTAGTCTGTCGTTTAATCCATTTGAAAACAGTGCGTCTACTGCAGTAAAAATTATGGGTATGGATTTCGAGTTTAAAAAATTTTCGAATTCCTTCGAAGTTAATCGAGGGTATTACATTACAGGAAATAGTTTTACAAAATCCTGCGCATTTTGTGTTGAAATATATGCATATCTTGTAAAATGGTCGACCAGAAGGTGGAGATATTTTTTTGTGGATCTTGAGCCTCCGAATCCTCCTATTGTGTCTATTGAAACTATTTCAAACGGTTCTTTTGCTGGACCTAAGTGTGATAGAAGGCCAAATTTATTTCTACCTCTTGAGTTATTCTTTATACATATTTCGCAGCTTCTGATAATATTATGTGTTAAGTTGTCGGCTGTGTAAAAAGGGCAAATCTTATTTTGCATTTGCTTCAATCCTAGATGACAGAAATGTTCATGGATTTTTTTTATAAATTCCATATTAAATTTTTCAGTTAAAACAATTTTTTCTCTTTTCCTCGTTATTTTGTAATAAGTCTGTTGCTTTGACTTAAATTTTTCTATGTTGGCTATCAGTTTTTCATTTTTCTGCTAATTTCTTGCAATTTAATAAAATTTACTACTTTTAACTGATCATCATTGTTTTCATGAGCTTCTAGTGCGGGGCTTCTACTTAAACAATCAGCTTCCAAATTATTTTTCCCGGGTGAATACTTTATATTAAAGTCATACTGAGATAAGTAATATGTTAAATATCCTAGTTCTTCGTTTGCCCTGGCCTTTATATTCACATTTCCAAGTGGTTTGTGATTGAGAATTGCAGTAAATTTGGTACCCATTAGCCTATATTGCCAATATTTTATGGCCTCTTTCATTGCCAGACATTCTAAATAGATACCCTTTTTTTTCTGTTGACTGTGATTCAATTTTTTTGAAAAATATGCTACCGGTCTTTCCTTACCATCTTCTTGTCTTTGTTTTAAAATTGCTGCTACACCTTTTATACTTGCATCTGTATAGATAATTATTGGTAGGTCTTTAGAAAATATTTCCAAAATAGGTTTAGAGCATAGTAACTTTTTTACACTCTCGAAGGACTCATTGCATTCTTTCGACCAAATGAATTTGTTTCCTTTTCTCAAGAGATTATGCAGCGGGTCTAACATGATTGAGCTTTTAGGTATATATTTGTTATAAAAACTTATGTTTCCTAAAAACTAGAATATTTTTCTGCGTTTTTGGAACTGGAAACTCTTATTGCAATTAGATTATCTTTCAAAGGGCTTATCGAGTTATTTTTTATTATATGCCCTAAGTATTTTACAGAGTCCGATGCAAACTTGCATTTTGATAATTTCAATCTGAAACCTTCTTTCCTTATTGTGGAAAGAATAATTTCTCTAAATGTTCTATATGCTCTTCAAAAGTTTTCGAAAATATTCACCCCTATTCTGCACTTCGGTTAAGTCTCCGCATTCAGTTCCGTTGCGATCGAAAATTGGTATTCTGCAGAAAAACTGAATCGAAAGAAAAAGAAGAAGACAACAATGTTTACAAAATCAATAGCATCACTGTGGAATTTTGAAATGAAATAGGAAAATAAGTAAGTTTGTTATCATTTTCATAGATAAATGTTAAATTTAATCCAAAAAGTTTATTTATACATAATAAAAATAAGTTGTTGATAAACAGAGTAAGGTGTAAGGTTGATAGACAGTTTTTCTCGTGAGATGCAGCAAAATTCTATGACTTCTTACTTCATACTGCTCTGGTGTTGTTTTTGACCTGTACCATTATTAAATATTAATTTAATTAAATAAATTAATTAAAAATATATTTAAGTGTTTTTTTAAACGCTTCTGAGCATTTTATTTCATTTTCTACTTAATTTTTTTTCAATTTTAAAGTTTTTAACTAAAAAACAGAGATAAAAAAACTCCTCCGTTAATAAAAACACAACTGAGAAAAACGGAGCTCCGATCGTAATGCAGAATACATACAATCGAAAGAAACTGAGCGGAATCGAAACGCAGAATACCAAAATTGCCAGACGGAGAAAATTTCGATTCAAATCGAAACGCAGAATAACCCCCATTAAAATATCATCTATGTAGTTTACTGTGGAATTTGACAGTTCATATTTTCTTATTATATTACTCAATATTCTTTGAAATATTGCAGGTGATGTTTTTAATCTGAATGGGAGAGGCATGTCCATTGTAACGTTGTTGAGTTAAAAAGCCTGTTTTTTCTCGATCTTGGACCCTTAATGGAATGGCCCAAAATGCCAGTGTTGAAAAAAATTTGCAGTCTCTGTTTTATCCACTAAATCTTCAATCCGAAGAAAAGGCTGTGATTGAGGAATAACAATTTTATGTAACTCCCCAAAATCAATACAAAGTCTCGATTTTTTCTTTTCCTCTTTTTTGTAAGCTAAAGTTACTGGAGCTGCAAATGGACCATACGACTTTTCGATAAAATTATTGCTTAGGAGTTTTTATATTTGATCCTCAATTTTTTTTCTGTCCTCTATAGAACATTACACGTATGGCCTTTTATTATAATATTTATCTATTTTTAAGTCAGTGTGAGCTTCGTAGTCTCTTACTGTACCCGTATCATATTTATCTTTTGCAAAAATTGATTTATATTTTTCAATGAGTGTATTTATTTTTGATTGTTGTTTCATTTCTAAATGATTTATACAAATCTCAAAATTTTGTACTTCTAAGTGTTCATTAAAATTGATTGTATATTTTTCTGGCTTTTTACTTACATATTCATTTGTACTGCACTTATTTTTATAAGAAGCCATTACCCCTGTAATGATTTAAAAATGTAAAGGATATTGCAGGATCGCCAAGCAATGTTATTTTTGTATATTATTTGGAGAAATGGTAGAGACAATTTATGATGTCTATTGCATTTGCATAGACGCGACAAATACAATAGGTATCTTAGTTTTTAGAGCTAGATACGACAGCTCGGCTGGCAGGCACGCTAAATGCCCTTAAAGTTTTGAGAAGCAAAATGAACACAAATTTCTTTTAGTTCAGAATTGATTCTCAAAACTTTAAGGGCATTTAGCGTGCCTGCCAGCCGAGCTGTCGTATCTAGCTCTAAAAACTAAGATACCTATTGTATTTGTCGCGTCTATGCAAATGCAATAGACATCATAAATTGTCTCTACCATTTCTCCAAATAATATACAAAAATAACATTGCTTGGCGATCCTGCAATATCCTTTACATTTTTAAATCATTACATGGCGATCCTGCCCAACTGATCCTGCCCAACTGAGCCTGCCCAACCGATCCTGCCCAACTGAGCCTGCCCAAAAAGAAATATTTTTTTAACCAATTAAGAAAGTTGGAACAAAAATGAGCTGGTGGACAAAATTACTAAGTGGGATAATGATTGCCGTCACAGGATACGAAGTAGGCAAGGAAACAAATCAACAAACCCACACAACAATAGTGGAAAAGCAAGTCCCGCAAAAAACTGAACACACTGAATTAACCAACAGCCATATCATAATAATAATCATTTTACTCATCTTCGCCGCAATGATAGTAAAAATCTACATAAAACAACGATTAAACCGTGCCGCGCGTATCTAGAAGTAAACTTATGGAAGGATCCACACAACATTTATTTAAACTAATATTAAATTATTATATTATTATAATTACATATAATTAAACTTTGTTCATTTTATTAAACTAACTTTATTAAATTATCTTTTTTTTCTTATCTCTTAAATTTTATGAAACCATTATTTTTTTAAATCATTACACCCCTTTAAAATCATCAATATTTTTTTTAGTTTTAAGTTTGATATATCTTTGTGTTATTTTCCAGTTTTCATTTTGATTTAATTTGAAGATTTTTATCATATCCAGTCCAATTAAAACATCATATTTAAAGTTTTCATCATCTATATCACAAATAAATCTACTTGTTCTATTCGGAACATTTTTATTTTTATTCGAATCATACCATTGGGTTTTTTCTTACCATTAATTGTTCTTAAGTTTTCGCACTGTTTATTATGTTTTTTATAATCTCCTTTTAATAGTTTTGAATTTATCAAAGAAACATTAGAGCCAGAATCATATATCCCAAACGTCTCTAATGAGTTTGGTAACAGTAATTTAACTTTTATTAATGGTGACATGATTACCAGTTTTTTTGATGCATATCATTCAACTCTGCCTCTATCTCAGAATTATGAACATATTTTATTTCATTTCTCTTCTCTGCTGGAAGTTTCTCTTTAACCCTGAACTATCGTGATTGCTCAGAATGGTAGCGATATATTTTCCTACTTTTTTCTTGAAATCTTTCATTTAAACTTATATTCATACTTCTCTTTTTTTCGGGAGGGTTTATTTTCATTAAATGTTCCAGACTTCTCAATTCATTAAATAAGTCTTGCGTATGATTTAAGTCTTCTCTGTTAATGCCATTTGTCGCACGATCAGGCAATCCTGCTGCGATTAAATCAATTGTTTTATTGTCTATTGATCTATTCATTTCTAGTAACATTCTCTCCTTTTTAAGAGCGTAATCTAACAGTGCTCCATTTACATATTTAAAAGATATAGCCTATCTTATTGATTCCCATCCTTTGTCTTCAAAGGTTGACTAAAATTTCTTTTCCATTCATTCCATTCTGAATCTAATGAGAGCTTTATAAGCATGGAGCTATACCAGTCTAAACAAGATGTTTCTAATAAAAATCTCATATATTTAATCTTCTCTTTATCTTTGATAATTTCCAGGCGAGAATATTCATTTTCAACATTTTTTATTCATTGATTAACATTTGAAAATTTTCCTAAAACAAATTTTTCGGATAAATTCTTTAAATCTTTTCACTAAATCTTTTTTTGTAGTAATTTTTTTTAATATATCTGATATCAGTTCTTCTGTAATATCACTTTCAGCAGTTACTTTTTTCTCTGAATGAGGAGGCTTAAATTCTTCCAAAAAGTAATCGTTAAATTGTACATTGTTTCCTTCATCTAAATAAGTTTCTCTTAATAGATCATCCAGTTTAATCCAAACTCTTCGTGTGTGGTGTCTTTGTTTAATTGAATTCTTGACTTTTTTAAATGCTGGATTTTTTATCAGCTCTGTGTGATACGACACGTCTTGGTAGCAGTCAGGCATACAAAAAAATTTTATCTTCTGTTGTAGAGATTGAGGTTAGGGCCAAAAAATTTGATTTGCCATCACTTGCTGATTTTTATATAAATTCGAATTTTAGCTTATCCATTTTTATCGTAAACCAGCGAATGTCGTTTTATAAAGAGTGTTCGGTTTGAGTTGTGATTCAAAAGTGTTTCTTTATTTATCAAAAATATGCTTATTTTAACGTAAGCGTCTTCAACAAATGCATGCTAGTTATTTACGGTACGTTGTGTTTGTCATTCCTCTCTTTAGAAATTTCAATGTCCTCATTGATTTTCTTAAAACATCTATTCTGAACAAAATCCAAGAATTTAATTTTTTTCAGTATAAATATAGCCAAGATAATAAAAATTAACCCCCAAACTAGTATAGTCCAATCAAAACTAGTATAGTCTTCAACTTACTCGTTATATTTAACTTGTTTCTTTCCCTTACTAAATGGAAATTTGACAGCCAATGGAAATTTCAAGAGGGCGTTGCGATTGAAAAATATAAGTAAAAATAAATAAAGTGTACATACATAAGTATAATATGAAATGGATATATGTAAGTGTGTATCTATTTTACATACTCAAAGTAAGAAATGTTTTTTGAACATAATAGAAAAAATGAAAAAAAATGAACTTAATTATTCAGATTCATCAGCTACTTTCGCCTGAATAAAGATGCATTTTGCTATTTGCTAAATGAAATAACAAATATGCGATTCGTCCTATATTAAAGCTATGCTGCGCATTGCGTTTTTTTGCTGAAGGCAGATATCATTTACGCATTAATTTTTGTTTCCATATTTCATAAATATTAAACTTACAATTTTTTCTCCATTTTGATGCAAATATGCAAGACAACGGCAAATGATTAGGTGTAAGAATTTGGCCGTTCTCACAACCAGTAATTACATTGGTTGTAATCCATAATTGCCAAAAATTTTGCAACACAACTGAAAACTAACTAGTAATTGTTTTGTTTAGTTGTAAATCATAATACCGAACTGACAACTACTCAGCAAAATTACAACTAGTTTTATTATAGTTGTAATACATAATCAGGGGGTAAGTTATTTTTAACAATTGATATATTTAAGTCATTACAACTTTGGTTCAAGGTTGTTTGATGCAAATTTTTAGTAATCACCATATTGGGTGGTACAAAAGATGTACTTACTTCTTTGTTTGCTTTAAAAGTAAAATTTTATAATTGTTTATTTAATAAATTTTCTAGACATGAATCGTACAATGGCTTAATCTTATGGTCAATTAATTCAAGTATTTCCCATTTTTCCTAACAAAATCCACATTCAAATTCATAACAAACTCCTGATAATTATTATCCGGAATTGGTAATATCTTTAACCTAGGATACACTGAAAAATCCTTAGGAATGGTAAGCCCAAAATAAATTAAATTTTAATTGATCCAAACAGAGGTTCTTGTTGGGAATTTTAAAACAGTAAAGAGAGGCAGACAGAGACACGTCTAAGCAGTACAAAGATTTATTCAGAACTAAAACTTTATTATACAAAGTAAAGTAAGAAAACAAAAAGGGTGTTGCCAGATTATTAATTTTAGCTTAATTCTTTCATAATTTCAACACTTCTTAAGCTACATATTATATGATTACAATTGTTTTTATGTTAATCCAAGAAGTTTAACAAATCCATTATGCTTTTGTTTACATAAACATTTGGTAAAAACATCGGCAACATTTTTATCCGTTGATACATACTTTAATTCAATCTCATTTTTTTCAAATTTTTCTCTAATAAAATGATACTTAATATCTATATGTTTAGTGCGTTTATGATGAACTGGATTTCGTGCTATACTTTGTGCACTAATGTTATCCCCATAAATTGTCATTGGTTCAGGGCTCCGCCAACCCATTTCGGCGAGTATTCTGCGTAAATAAATGGCTTCTTTGGCAGCTGCACACAAGGCTACGTATTCGGCTTCTGTGCTACTTAATGCGACAATGTTTTGCTTTGATGACGCCCACGAAAAGGCACTTCTTCCCAAGATAAATGTGTAGCCAGAATATGATTTCCTATCTATTTGGTCGTTCGCCCAATCTGCATCTGCGAACCCCTTCACTGGTTGATTTGATTTCTGATATACGATACTCAGGTTGATGGTACCAGAGGGATGTCGTAAAACGTGTTTAGCAGCAGTTTCGTGCTCGACATGTGGATCCGCATTTCGCTGTGACAATTTGCTTATAGCATGCATAATGTCAGGTCGGCTGAAAACTGCTAAATACATAAGAGAACCAATCAGCGATTGGTATTGTGTCACACCTACCTTAACACATTCATTGCTAATACAGCCCACTTGAAAACCTGGATCAAGTGTAGTTGCTACCGTACGGCAGTGTTGCATGTTATAGGTGTCAAGAAGTCTTCTTGTATATTTCTTTTGACTCAAGTAAACGGCGCCTTGTTTACCTTCTCGATGAATTTCCATGCCCAGAAAAAAGTTTAATTCGCTTCTGTCTTGCATCTCAAATTTGGAAGCGATGATCTGCTTAATTCCTCTGATTTCTTTTTCGGTTGGACTGTTGATGATTAAGTCGTCGACGTAGACTGCAATATAACTGTGTTGCTGTTAATGATTTTTCACGTACAAACAGGCTTCATTTTTACATCTATTGAAACCCATACTCTGAATAACTTTGTCTAACGTGTTGTTCCAAGCTCGGCCAGACTGTTTTAACCCGTAGATTGCCTTTTGCAGCTTCAAAACTTTGTTTGGATGTTGTTTATCGACGAAATTTTCCGGCTGTTTCATGTATACGTCTTCCTCTAGTTTGCTGTTTCAATATGCGTTCGAAATGTCAACCTGGTACATATATAACTGTTTTTCTGCAGCTATTGCGAACAACATTCGGATGGTTTCGTATCTTATAACTGGTGAAAATGTTTCCCAGTAGTTGACACCCAACTGTTGCAAACAGCCCTTAGCAACCAGTCGCGATTTGAATCTCTCAACTTCGTTTTCTTTATTTCTTTTTATACGAAACACCCACTTGGAACCAATGGCTTTCTTTCCAGATGGTAAGTTCACTAATGATCATGTATTATTTGCCAGTAGTGCGTCATACTCCTTTTGCATGGATATCTGCCAATTGTTTGCGTGCTCGCCTTTCAATGCATGCGTTACTGACTGTGGATCTTCGACATCTTCCAGGTTGTTTAGATTATTTAGACGTTGTTTTGCAGCTTGTATTCGTAGAGATTTCGGTCTACTAGGTGGAAGTTCTCTTGATTTTTTCTCTTCTTTTGACCTTTCGGTTCTGTCTGGTATTTCAGCAACTTCTGGTAATGGTGTTTATGGCCCGCAATGGCCATCTGAATCCCTGGCCTGGACAAATTTTTTCTCCTCCTCGCTTGAGTCAATAATGTCACTACTTGTTTGTTTTTCAGCTTCAGCTTGAACCAATGTACTTGGATCCTGTTCTGGAACCCCTTCTTTTGACTCAAAGCGAATGATGTTTGTCATGTAGTTATCGTTTCTATCGGAAATATCGCAGTTTGTAGTTATTTTTATGTTAAAATCACCTTCCACGAATTTTATGTCACGTCGTTCGATTATTTCCCGTTTTTGTCGATCGTATAGGCGATAAGCTTTGGCCACAGATGAGTAGCCGACGAATATGTACTACTTTCCCTTGACCTGGAACTTGCTTTTATTTGTCTTGTCTACTGCAAAAGCGCGCGATCCAAAAATTTTCAAATGCTGGACTGATGGCTTGCGGTTCTTCCAAGCCTCAAAATGTGTTTGTTCATTTAAAGCCTTTGTTGGGCACCTATTGCGTAGATAAACTGCAGTGTTCATTGCCTCGGCCCATAAAAACTCTTCCAAACGGGAATGAATTAACAAAGACGTAGCCATTTCGACTATGGTTCGATTTGCACACTCCGCGACACCATTTTGGGTCGGCGTGTATGGAACCGTCAGCTGCCTCTTTATGCCGCACTTGTTCAAGTAATCCTCAAAATCTCTGTTTATATATTCTTTGTAACTTCGCAAAGCCTTTATTTTCTTGCCCATTTGGCACTCAACGTATGATTTAAACAAGTTAAACTTCTCGAAAACTTCACTTTTACCGCGCATAAAGTATACATGGATTTTGCGTGAATAGTCGTCAATGAACGTTACAAAATATCGATTTCCGGCCATGCTTTTTACGCTCATCATATGTATTAATTCAAGCACTTGTTCTGTGATGCGGCCAGCTTTTTGTGGAAATGGTAAGGCACATATTTTGAACTGATTGCACGTTTCACAATTTATTTCAGTTGGCATGTTGTCGATTTTAAGCCCGTGAACTAGGTTTTTATCACTAATTTGCTTAAGGCTTTGGAAATTCAAATGCCCATATCTAGTGTGCCATTTTGTTGCCATTGAAAAATTATTTAACAAATAAACCGCACTAGTTTCATGTTGATTTGTATACAGATACAACTTATTTTTTAACACAGCGCGCAACATAACTTTTCCTTTCTTATTTTTTATTAACCCCTCGCCTCATCAAAAATTCATATGTAATGTTGGAACGTATAAAACCTCACGCATTTCGATGTCAGAGTATTCCGTTTTTAATTTGACCATTCCAATTCCAGTTGATTCCACAAATTTATCGGCTGCCAGCATAATTTTTGCTTTGTTCTCAGCAAACGATGTAAACATGCTCTTGTCACAACACATGTGAGAAGTTGCGCCGCTGTCCACCATATACGGTTTTGCTGCTCACCTACATTGGAATGCATCAAACAGTTAGTCTGCTCTGATCGTGTGTTTCTTTTTGCATTATATTTTTTGTTCCTGCACTCAGAGGCACGATGCCCCGCCTTCCCACACACATAGCATTTGCCATGAAACCGCCGAATTTCGTCATCTTTTTTGTTACTCTCTTCATGACGTCTGCCGCACTGCTGTACTTTTGTATGTGCGTATATTGCCTGAACCGCACATTCGCGTTCGTCTTTCTCTTGTTTCCGCGCTCCTTCCACCAGAAGTTTGAGTTTTACTGTTTCAAAGGAGGGAAGTTTATCGCGTGTCTCAATTGCAACAATAAAATTTTCAAAAGAATTTAGTAAACTGGATAGAAGCATTATTGTTTTTAGCTCATCAATAATTGTGATGTCCAGTTCTGCCAACTTTTCTATAATTTCTGTAAACGAATTCACATATTGAGCAACATCTTCCTTGGTTTCATGTTAAGACGAAAAAGTTTTTGATAAAGTTGTAACTTGCGAACTATGTCCGATGGACATATGCACTTCTTTTAATTTTTTCCAAGCAGCCGCGGAAGTCTCACTTGACTTTATGTGCTGCAGCTGGGACGGCTTAACGTTCAAAATAAGGAGTGCCAATTCTATCTACTGAGGACCATTTTTCTACTTCCTCAGTTGTAGATTCTTGGACAATTATATATTTACCGCACACAACATTCCATAAGTCTGATGTTATTAGTATACTGCACATTGACATGCACCACACATCATAACCATCGTCACCAAGTTTTTCTATTTGATGCGACATATTTATTTTATTCTATTTTAAAGTCCCGAATCCAGTTCTCACGACGTTTAAAACTCTTTTTTTGATGAAATGATTTTTTTTTTTTATTTCACCGAACCGCGTTTTGGGCCCATAACCTTTTTTAAGCAGTAAAGAGAGGGAGAGAGACACGTCTAAGCAGTACAAAGATTTATTCAGAACTAAAACTTTATTATACAAAGTAAAGTAAGAAAACAAAAAGGGTGTTGCCAGATTATTAATTTTAGCTTAATTCTTTCATAATTTCAACACTTCTTAAGCTACATATTATATGATTACAATTGTTTTTATGTTAATCCAAGAAGTTTAACAAATCCATTATGCTTTTGTTTACATAAACATTTGGTAAAAACATCGGTCACATTTTTATCCGTTGATACATACTTTAATTCAATCTCATTTTTTTCAAATTTTTCTCTAATAAAATGATACTTAATATCTATATGTTTAGTGCGTTTATGATGAACTGGATTTCGTGCTATACTTTGTGCACTAATGTTATCCCCATAAATTGTCATTGGTTCAGGGCTCCGCCAACCCATTTCGGCGAGTATTCTGCGTAAATAAATGGCTTCTTTGGCAGCTGCACACAAGGCTACGTATTCGGCTTCTGTGCTACTTAATGCTTTGATAACGCCCACGAAAAGGCACTTCTTCCCAAGATAAATGTGTAGCCAGAATATGATTTCCTATCTATTTGGTCGTTCGCCCAATCTGCATCTGCGAACCCCTTCACTGGTTGATTTGATTTCTGATATACGATACTCAGGTTGATGGTACCAGAGGGATGTCGTAAAACGTGTTTAGCAGCAGTTTCGTGCTCGACATGTGGATCCGCATTTCGCTGTGACAATTTGCTTATAGCATGCATAATGTCAGGTCGGCTGAAAACTGCTAAATACATAAGAGAACCAATCAGCGATTGGTATTGTGTCACACCTACCTTAACACATTGATTGCTAATACAGCCCACTTGAAAACCTGGATCAAGTGTTGTTGCTACCGTACGGCAGTGTTGCATGTTATAGGTGTCAAGAAGTCTTCTTGTATATTTCTTTTGACTCAAGTAAACGGCGCCTTGTTTACCTTCTCGATGAATTTCCATGCCGAGAAAAAAGTTTAATTCGCTTCTGTCTTGCATCTCAAATTTGGAAGCGATGATCTGCTTAATTCCTCTGATTTCTTTTTCGGTTGGACTGTTGTATGACGATAAGTAAAAAGATACACTTAACATTTTCCACAAATAAAATTATACTAAAATATCACCAAATAGTTATAGTTAATAGTAAATAGAAAATAGAAAAATAGTTCACTATATGTACTCTTTTTATTTATAAATATACACTTGTTTGACAGATCTTTACACAGGATGTTTCAAAGAAAATTAAAATATCGTATTCTTTTACATTACTAATCTGTTACAAAATTTTGCTTGGCGAAAATTTTAGAAGGTAACATAAAATTGAAAATACGACAGCAAAAACGACAGCTGTCGTTTTTCGACTACGCCAAAGACAATAAGGCTGAATATTCTACCCCAACATCTCCCCTATCTGACGATCCACTTCTTCCCTATAGACTTCGGGATATCTATAAGATTTACTATATATCGCGTCCTCGTGGACAGTTTTAATACAGTGTTTTGTCGCATGAGTTAAGGTCAAATCACCTTCCTTATGAAATATGTTATTATATTTAAGGTGATCCAAACGAAACTTCGAATCCTTATCATTCACTTCGATATCATGTATATTCAATTTCTGTTTAGTACCTTCATAACTACTTCTGCAAATGACTTCTTTTGCCATTTCATATTGAAATCCATCAAGTCTTAACACTTTTCTACCTACATCGATCTGGATATTCAAAATTGCCAGTACAGTACGGTTTTGGTTATTCTGATAAGAGTTATGATTGTGATAATTCGGGTATAGCCCTCAGTCAAAGTACTGTGGAGCATTAGTTCGATATTGAGACGGATGGAATATCACGAGGCATTTCACATACATGGGGGACCAATGAAATTGAAAAATTGAAATAATTTTGCTTGCGAGTAACTATTATCTTTAACGCTTTTATTTTTGTTAAATTTATTTTCTTTAAACTCAAATAAGTACAAACCACTTTCCCTTAGAATTTTTAAAGCTTTTTTAAAGTCTGACACGGGGTTAAAAATTGGTATTGCACTAATGTGGTAAGGTAATTTTTTTCTTAAAATTTCCAAACTAAATCTATCCACTTCTGATCTATATATAAATTTTTTCTGGTTTCAGTTTCCTTACCTAATTTTATACAATCTCTTATCTTACATATTTCATTCTTTAGTACTTCACAAAACAATTTAACACTATTAACAAATTTAATATTACCCAACTCCAGCATTAGCATTGCAATAGCCTTTTTTCACCAAATTCTTCTATTTGCGCCAATTTTAGTGTCCTCCAGTCACTGGAGTTCTCTCTTGAACAAGTCAGCTTTCGTTCCCAACAGCTTCCTCTGTATTGCGTTGAAAAACAGTTGCTTCACTTCGTTCTCTAGACCCGCTATGGTAGCTACGATAGAATCAGTGTGTTCAATAAATCTTGCAAGTGCACAAATGTTTCCGTCAAATGGCTCGATAAAGTTGAGGTTTTGCAGAGCAAATTCCCTTTTTTCTTTGTTATCCGGCATACTTATTGTAAAGTTGCTTAGAAGATTGTTTATTTCTTCGATTGTGTTATTTTTAAATAATAAAAATATTTAAAAAAATATTTATTTTATTATAAATAATAAAAATTAAAATATTTTTTTAGTTGTTTAACTAAACATTTTTTTCACAATTTTATTTAATTTTAATAAATTGACTTATTCTTGTTGTTATATATTATTTGTATTTGAAGGGATATAAGTTTTTAAGTTATTTCGACTTAAGACTAGTGCACGTTCGTTTAAATTGACTGCGCCAAAAACATACAACTCCACGGTTTGAGTTGTGATTCAAAAGTGTTCATTTATCAAAAATATGCTAACTTAAATATCGAAAAAGACAGAAATATGAAACGCTTGCATTTGTTCTTCACAAATGTTTATGAGGGTGTCACTTTACAACCTCCGTTGCAATGCACTTTTTGTTAACGTAAGCGTCTTCAACAAATGCATGCTAGCTATTTACGGTGTGTTGTGTATGTCACATATAAATATATACATATTTATACACATATTATTATTATATTAAAGGTATAAAATAAAATATCGTATTCGCTGTACGAATATACTATCCGAACATTTTGCATTGGAATCACATTGTATGGCAGTGCAACGTCTGTATATTTCTATAGAGTGATGCAAGTATATACCAACCATTCTACAAACCCGTGATTTAATAATAAAAATTATAATAATAATAAAGACATAAAAATAAAAATGGTATAAAATGAATAATTCTTAAAATTGTTGTAAAATCTTGATGACACTCACCCCTATTCTACGTTTCGATTATGTCTCCGCATTCAGTTCCGTTGCAATCGTAAATTGGTATTCTGCAGAAAAACGGAATCGAAAGAAAAAGAGGAAGACAACAATGCTTACAAAAGTAATAGCATCACTGTGGAATGTGGAAATGAAATAGGAAAATAGACAAGTTTGTTATCATTTTCATAAACAAATGTCAAATTTAATGCAAAAAGTTTATTTATACATAATAAAAATAAGTTGTTGATAAAGTTAAATAAAAATATTCTTAAATAAAATAAAAAAATATAAAAACAAACTCAAATTAGTTGTTTGTAAATTTATTACAGTGCAAAGAATCTTGTGAATATAAAGGTACATAATTAACAAAAATTAATAGTGTTGTGATGAAGTATGTAAAGACAACAAAACTTTTAATAAAAATTTTAAATTTCAAGGAGGAATGGAGTCTATAACAGCTGCATTATTGTTGGAGAGGGAGGAGAACAAAATGAGAAATAAAGAGGCATTGTATTATTCGGTTGAAAAGTTCAAAATTAGAGATAGGTCCAATCCATTTGAAATGAGCGATCAATTGTATGTTTGTCAATTGTAATTTTTATTGTGCAAGAAATATGTAAATATTGAAAATAATTTACTTTTACAGATTCAAAAAGAACTTTCGTTTAAACAAAGAATTGATAAAATTCTTTTTGAAAATTTATTTGAGAATTTAATTGTTCCATTAACAAGCCCAAAGTTGTTTCTTTAGGGCCCTGTTTCTTTTTTTAAGGGATTGGTATGTCTTCAGAACGTGCGGAAATATCCATTTCTGAATTTTCCAGTGCCTGAACCTCACAGGCAACACCAAAGTTTACTGCACCGCATATGCCAGATGTACTGGTTACTAGCCCCGTCAACTCTACTGCTTTTTCTTCCAAAGTGCTAATACGCTGCAAGCGGCAAGGGCCTCCTCCGGTGCTCATCATTTCCCTTTTGTTTGCTGACAACTTCTTCTTTATGTAGCACTTCCAGTCAATCCAAACCTATAAATTGATATTAATTTCTGCAATAATTATACACAAACCATACCTACTTTTTTCCATGCACTGGCATTTTTTGTTGGAGGACCTAATGCATTGAGGATTACTATGACTTCCTCCCAGAATGATGCTACTTCTTCCTTTGATCGCTGGTGGTATCCACATGTAATGTCTGCTTTAGATGCCATTAAATTTGCCAATTTTTCATACTGCTCTGGTGTTGTTGTTTTTGACCTATAACATTATTAAACATTCATTTCATTAAATAAATTAATTAAAAATATTATTAAGTGTTTTTTTAATCGCTTCTGGGCATTTTATTTCATTTTCTACTTACATTTTTTTCAATTTCAAAGTTTTTAACTAAAAAACACAGATAAAAAAACTTCTCCGTTAACAAAAACACAACTGAGAAAAACGGAGCTACGATCGTAATGCAGAATACATACAATCGAAAGAAACTGAGCGGAATCGAAACGCAGAATACCAAAATTAGCAGACGGAGAAAATTTCGATTCAAATCGAAACGCAGAATAGCCCCCACTATAAATAAATAATGTATTCTCATATAAACATATTCCATATTATTTTTATTTACATATAAAGTTTATAAATTAAAAAGTATAAACCAACTTTTGCATTAAAGATTTTTCATTTTTTTTACATCTTTATCGTTATTGTGTTTAGCATAGACGTATTTCGATTATGGACGTATTTATATATAAAGTTAAAGACGCCATCTGTAATGAAACTGACATCAGTGACAAATAAAATTGTGAGCATAATATTTAAAATTAATTTCCTAGGATTAAATATCTTACTTGAATATAATACTTATTTAATATACATACATAATATACATACATATATGTATATCCTTCCGATAAGAATATCTCTAGAAATAAGCTTGTGTATATAAGCATATGTTGAGACAAGCATTGTTTTTTTTTTGTGTTCACCAAAATATCATCACAGCGGTTTTGCTACATTTTACTGGCCATTAATATATAAAAAACACTCTGTTGAGTGAATCTGCATGTACACATGCAAGTTAAAGCTCGTGCGTTTTTTGTAGTTTTGAAAATATATCCTTTGGGCGCTATGCGTCTTTTATTATTATTTATATATTTTCTACCTTAATTTACAGGTTAACAATTTGTGTTCATTGTGTCTTCACAATGTTCGTTAGTCCTTAACTTTAGCGGTAGTCTAAAAGTGGTGCTGTAACCGTAAGGGAAAACCGTGGTAAACTATTAAATTCGTTAAAACGCAAATTTGAATATCATATGGAAATTGTAATTTCTGCAAATAAGGGGAAGCTGCTAAAATGTAAACCAAATCATTTTCTATCGTGTTGATCTACAATCGTGAACATATCTTTTTACAATAAAACTTACCATTGAATGTAATACGAAGGGTTGTTAATCGGGAGTGTCATAGAATTCAATGTTTCCAGTATTGGAATTGAAACCGGCAAAAAAATGTCTAGTGTCAAGAATTCCAATGTTATCAGTTTTATTTTCGAACTTGAATTTTTGTTGGTTTTAGGTGTCACAGAAATCAATGCCATGTTTTCCGACGCAAAAGTAAATAAAGAAGACGGTTTTCCAACACACGAACATCCAACGTACAATTGACCGTGCGAAAAATAGAAAAAATCGAGATTAATCACACAGATTTCTAGTGATCGACCTTGCGATTTATTGATTAAGATATAATTTCATACAAAATTTCGTACAAAAAAATTAATTTTCGATTTTTCCACTTTTCCGATTTTTTTGGAAACATTTTCCAAAATTTTCTTCCGTAAGAACATTCATAACTGACAAAAAATTTAACAGAAATCGGTACAGCAGTTATAATTTTATGATTACTATACATTTTGTACCCATTTTTATATATAGATTCTATACTTCATTATTCGTTATATTCCTTTTAATTTTATGCAAGTAGTGGAAAACATATGAATAACAAACAGAAGTCTTTAATATTGGAATTTATGGAAAAATAAGCAGATCTTAACAAGGGTTTTACAAAGCGTGATAAGCATACGGTGAATTGTGCTATATATGGTAACAATTGGTAGAAGCTCTGAACAGCGCGGGTCCACAGAAGAATCGAAAAAGCTAAGTAAAATATGTGGTGTATATTTTTTAGGTTGTTTAATTGCGCTGTTTTCTTTATATACGTAAATATTTTCTTTATTTATTGCAAAAGTATTATCTTGATGTGCGTTTTTCGTTGCTCCTCATATTATTTTTTGAGAGACTTGGATTCTTTTTTTTATCACATTGCGCGTTAGAATGTTTTTAATTGTAACCAGCCTCTCCCCTTCCTTCATAGTCCGACCGGTATGGTGTCATCAAATAAGGGTATAGATAGTAAAAAAACATCAAACTTACTATCATGGCATTTCAACTAAAATATCTCTTGCGGTTATAATATAAATGGTGCTATTCCTTTCCGCTCACTACCAAATAACACCTGAAAATCCGTATTTAAAAAAAAATTAATTTTTTCAGCATCTGTCGTATTATACTTTATCCATTGTGGATAAACTTCCCTCTACATGACAACCTGAGTCTTTACAAAATTTTGGATACCGTTAATTGCGAATGTCGTAGGTTGAAGTCATTTCCAACACGCCCCTGAGCCAAAAATCACAATATCGCTGCCAATTTTATGGTATTTGGAAAACACGTTCAAACACGTTCTTCTTTTAAACAAGGCTCTACTGCTTCAAATTAGTATGTAAAAATGCGTTATTTAAGCGAAAATAACTCTCAAATCTTAAAAAGAATAAGGAATCCATTATTTGGGAAAGTACTATTTCCAATCTGTGAAATGTTAATTTCTTTTCATCGACAAATTATAAGTACAAGATTGCTATCTAAGCAGTCTTTGTACTATTAATTTTTCTTTCTTGAGTCCGAATCAAGAAGAAACATAATTTTTATTTTAATGTATTTACAAAATTTTTATTTGTTGAAAATCACTTTTACCGGTACTAGAAAGCTATTGATTCAATTAGATATGTGTGTGTTGTACGAGTATGTATCGATAAACAGGCACAATATTGTTAGGAATACTAAAATAATATTGACGTTGTGTTAAATTGATGTTGCCTCGAAATTTACGACAATATCGCCGTTGCCAAATAGAATAAGGGTGATTAATTTGAAAATATGCATTCTCTATGAAGCACATTATCAGTTGTGACATTGGGAATACATTGCAAGTGAGTGTGGTATGTATTGAAATTACCAAATATAAAACAGCATAAGAAATATCTGTAAGTTTATCTAAGTATGGCTTTAAGGCCTATATATTTATATATTTGAAATAGATTGGACTTTGCGATGGGGACGATTCATTTAGACACGAAAGATTTTATTATTGAGAGTTGTCATTGCGGTCTCAATCGGGGAAAATTCATTTAATAAATATTCGTTCCTCTATACAGATACTTTCGTACAGATACTTTTCACTAATTAATCCCATCATTGTTGAAAATCTATCCTTTTTGTACACAAAAATTGGTGATATTTTTCAGATATTGGTGATTTGCGCTTGCCTTATCAACAGTAAGCTGGATTTGTTAGAATAAAATAAAATGTCTACCAGTGTCTTGAACCGAAATTTATATTCTAGATTGCTCCAATCTAGTTTTCTACACTCTTGCGAAGCCATTACAAAAAGTTTAAAAAAAATTTTGAAAAGAAAGCCTGAATATTAAGATTTCAAAAACAGGCAAAGGTATATTTTATAATACTGATACTTATAGAGCAATCAAAAAGGTCATAAAAACCTACAAAAAAAGTTCAAAACCTAATTAAAGGGATCAGCACTTGCGCAATTTTTTTAACCGTATTTAATAATAGGTCTTTCTAACCATGTCTATAATATGTTAGTTGTTGTAGGGCCAGTAAATTCCTTAGATCAGCGTTTAATGAAAACGAAAACACCGGGAACTTTATTTGTTATCATGGAATGTAATTATTCAAGTACAATTTGCGGTCAAGGAAAGCAGTCAAATATAGAACATCAGTAACTGTTTCATTGGTTAGCTCAAAAGGAATTGCTTTCGGGAATAATATTATTGTTAGGTTACCGCATAAATATTTTTGTTACATAGTTGCATAAATTAAGTTCTCATTAATTTATCTAGTTAAATATACCTTTGATTTGTTGTTTTTATATCAACACTCACAGTAAGTGCAAATTCCGTTCATCAGCACATGTAAAATTGCGATTTACAGAATTTGAAACTCCGCTATCTTTATAGAATTTGTCCCCCAAAAATTTACCTAGCGGATGAAAATTTCTTCAAATCAAAACGAATCGATTTCCTCATTATACCCTTCTCCAAAAAGGATGGAAGGGTATAAATAAGTTTGATATAGGGGATGCAATTTCAATAAATATTGATTTCCGACCATATAAAGTATATATATTCTGGATCGTTATAAGAAGGGGAGTATTTCGTCTGTCTGTCTGTCTGTCTGTCCTCATTTCCTTCCGGTAATTTTGTTGCGCTCAAAATTGACCTTAAATTTTGTCTAAAATCAAAATTTTTTTTACCTATCTGTTCTAATTTCTTTCAAAAGTACCACTTATAAAAAAAAGCAAAATCGGCCGATAAATAAAAAAAATATAGCCAAAAAATAATTTCATATATTTATATGAAGAAAATGCAAAAAATCCACGCTGAGTAACAAACCAAGAGCATGTGTATTGACAAGCACGTCTACGTTTGCAGCCAAACTTGCTGTTAAAATTTCACTATAAAGTTGGGTAGATAAACGACTATTTTTTCTTAATTTTACCCTTTTTGAACGACATATGTGCTATATTTTTTTTTTTTTGAGTATATTTGTAAAGCAACGGAGCCACTGGGGATCCGTGGCGGGATGCTTATGTATATGAATAGAAAATTTTTGTTTTTGTTTTTTGTTTTTGTTGTAGCAAACGCAAATTCATTTGGTGGTGGTTTTGTTTGTGTATACTTTTATGTGTTTGCAATACGATTGTATAGTATTCTGGCATATGAAGTGTTTTTTTGCCATCATAGTTTTCTTAAGCATTTTTGTACATGCATGCACACAGTGTTGCAAAAATTTCTCCAACTATATATAGCTATTGTGTTTCGATTGCCTGCGATATGGAGCCATGAGAGCCTCCGTGGAGCTGTTATCAATGGAGATCTTGAATTTGGTGGGTGGCGTCGCAAAGAATTCCTAGCGCTGCAGAGAGCAGCAGAAAGAGAAAGAAAGGTAATCTTAGAAAGTAGTAATCGGTGAACACCTCCTCACGAAGTAATACTATGACGATATGGGTACGTTTTTAAGTTCTTCTTTATGTTGCTTATTTTTTGAGAGAACATATCCATGGAGAAGGGTATAGAAGATTCGGCACAGTCGAATATAGCACTTTTACTTGTTTTTCGATACTTTTGTCAGTGCAAAATCGTTTTTTGGATGAGTTATCGTTGGTCGTTGTAGCTTAAATTAACTCAACACTTCTGGTTCTTGCATGCTTTCGGTGGAAAAAGGTTGATCTTAACTTACAACGCTTGTGGGAGATAGAAGAAGTTCAGTTTAACTTAAAAATGTCCACTCCTGAGCAATCTGATTGAGAAGAAACTACGCTTTCTACTAAAACTCCAATTACCGTAAAAGTTAATAAACAAACCATTTTGTCGCTTTCATCATCTCTTTTTGATCCTCTCGGACCGTCTAATAAAATCTGAAATCATAATGTAAGAGATGCGAATTCTTAAACTTAGTTGGGACGAACTGTACCTAAAGAAGTTCATTTGGCTTCGACAAATTTTGTTGCGAATCTCAACATTTTAAAGGATCTTCAAATACCTCGTTTCTATCTAACTGAAGATATTAAAGAAAATCAACTCCATGAGTTTTGTCAATCGTCAATACATGCATATGGATGCTGTTTTTACCTTTTTTACTAGCAAAAAGAAAATCATTGCCAAAACTTGAGAATTGTGGCAAAATTGTATACAAAGATTAAAACACCAATTCTTGAAACCTATTTATGGACTGATTTCCAACTTGTTTTGACATCGTTTCTCGATGCTCAACTGTAAAAGAGCTCGTTCCATTCATCTGGTTTAAGGACCCCGAATTTCTAACGATCAACCCTGCACATTGGCCTTCAAACCGAATATCTCAGCTTTCTGAGGGCAACCAACAAGAATTTAAAGACGAAAAACTGTTCTTTGTATCACCGCGATTTCAAATTATATACTTCCTTCAATTGAAAAGTTCAGCTCTTATTTGAGAATTATACGTATTGTGGCTTGGATGTTACGTTGTGCTCAAAGGTTTACAACTAACATTTTGTGTTCTGATCCTCTGCAGCCCCAAGAATTAGAAAACGTTTTGCTTAGAATAGTTTTTATTATACAGATGGAATACCTTCGCGAAGACATTGATCGAGCTCTAAAGGAAAAAGATCCTCAAATTTGGTGGTAAATTAAAGCTCACCGCTATCGCAGATGGTCAAAAACATCCTATTATTTTGCCGAGCAAGAATTATTTTGTCAATTGTTATGTGAGACATCTACACGGTACCAACTATCATGTAGGACCCAAAGCGTTAATTTCACTGATTCGCCAGAAGTTTTGGGTAATTATTTTACCAAATTTATGCCGGTCCATTGCAACTTTGTACCCACATGGCCTTCGATATTGCACAAGACTTTTGCAAGAAATGATGGGAAACTTGTCCGAAGAACGACTAAGCCCCGTCAAGGCCATTCGCACCTTGCGCTGTCGATTTTTGTGGCCCATTCAACACGTATCTCAGAGTCAAAGGAAAGGTTCCATACAAGATGTATGACGCTGTATTTGTATGTCTTGCAACGAATTCGGTCCACATCGAAATTGTGTCAGACCTATCTGCTTCATTGCCACGCTGAAGAGATTCATCGGCCGAAAAGGTCTGCCCACATATATATTCTGTGGCAACGCCACCAATTTTGTTGGTGCAAATTCTAAGTTGGTTCAATTAAAATCCTTCCTTTTTGTACACAAAAACTCAAATACCATAATAGGTTATTGCTCAAATCAATTTACCAATTTTCGCTTTATTCCCTCTAGGCACCACATCTTAGCGAATTGTGGGAGGCGGCCATCAAATCAGCCAAAGGTCATTTCACCAAGACAATGGCCAACGGAAGTTTCACCTATGAGGAGCTCTCAACTGCCATGATTGAAATAGAGTCTATTTTAAATTCAAGGCCGATATCTCCTCTGTCTTCCGATCCCGGTAACTTTGAAGCCCTCACGCCATGCCATTTCTTGATAAGCGCTCCTCTTCGCAGTTGGCCAGAACATGATATCCTCTCAAAGAATTAAAACCCCTTGAATATTGGTCTCGAATAAGCACCATTAAACAACACTTTTGGAAAAAATGGTCTCATGACTATATAAATGAGCTCCAGACTCGCAACAAATGGACCAAATCTTACCCTAACATTACTACTGGATCTTTAGTCGTTATAAAGAACGACAACTAAACCCCACAACAATGACGCATGGGAAGGATCGGCAATATAATCCTTGGTAGAGATAATCGCGTCACAGTTGTCTAGATTCAAGCAACAAAAGTCGTTATACATCGGATTATCCACAGACTGGCTCTACTAGCAGCTTCTTTAAAGTATCCTTTGAATGGGCTGGCATGTTAGGTCACCGCATAAATATTTCTCGTTACCTAGTTGCTTAATTCAAGTTCTCATTAATTTTTCTAGTTACATTCACCTTTGCTTTGGTGTTATTATATCAACTGTGAATCCTTTTGAACTGTATCGTAATGAATTTTGTTTTTGCCGAAAATAAAACTTTAAGTAAACAAACCAACTAGCAATAAGATTTAACGGGAACAAATATTTCAAATATTTGTGTGTGGCAATAAAAAGAACAATGAATATGTAGACATAACATTTTTTATTTAAGTGAGAACCATGAATTTAAAATACAGAAATAACATTGTTAATACAACATTAAAGTTGATCGGGTAATTTTCTTTTGATTACACTGCATCTTAACTCGTAGGAAAGAAGTATCTCCGTTGCCCACCCTCTATTTAAAAACTTAAAGTAACCAAGTTGCTCTGTATCGTTACCGGTAAGGAAACAGCTTCTGAAAGTTCATTTTGGCGCCCAACGTGGGGCTAGAGATATATAAAACTGTTTTAATTAATTCTTTCGTGTTCTGACCTGTAAAACTTTAAAAAACACTAACAAAAATTAAATCTTTTTCGGGTTGAAAGAAAAGGTGTTACAACAAAGAATTGAATAAAAAAAGCTTCTTGTAATATTTGTTGTTGTGGCTGAATTCCAAACGGGATATATTGGTGTATTCAATATGACTTTGGAGAAACTAAAGCAACAACAGCCAAGTACGAAGAAAAGTATTTCCCGCATCAAAAATCAAATTGAGGCTAATGGGAAGGGAGAAGGTAAGACTCTCTCACATGCGGAATTAAAGTACCTCCTAGGGATTTTGGAGTCATATTTTAAACAGATATTGACATGCCAAACACAGATGATAGTGCCAGGCCGAAAATTGAAGATTTGTACATTGCAGCAAAAATTAATATCCAATCGCCGCTTGGTGAAGAGGTTCATAATACAACATTGTCTGATTCAACAATTTCTTTTTCCGTAACCAATTATGCATTGCCTCACCTAAAGTTGCCCACTTTTAGCGGGAACTACAATGAGTATAAGAATTGCATCACGACATTGAACCAAATCATTGACGGGCCTATCAAATATTGGAAAATTTAATCATTTGCTCAATTGTCTTCATGGACAAGCATTAGAAACAGTTAAAGCCTTTCAAGTGACAAACGACATATATCCAAAAGCTCTAGAAAGCCTAAAATTACTTTTTGACAATAACCCTCTAATATTTATGGAGAATATTAACGTCCTTCCATAGCCAAAAACAATTGTTTACAATTACGTGGGCTTGTCGACAATGGTTCTGCTTTGCATAGTTCACTTTTGTCTCTCGGGTCACATAGCGATATTGCAAACGCAATGCTCATACACATCGTGATGCAGAAAGTTGATGACGATACTAACCGAAAGTGGAAAGACTCAACTTTATGAAACTTTTTTCATAAAGTTGCCATCATGGGGTGAATGATCCAATTTTCTTGCAGCAAGGATACCTCGGTTCGCACATATCTTGAAAGATCTTCGTCTGAACAGGTGCTTCTTGCTACTGCCGTGGTTATCGTTCGTGATGCTACCGGTCGCTATCAATTAGGGCACGCCTTGTTAGATTCTTGCCCTCAATTAAACTTCATTACTGATAAGTTTTCTAAGAAATTGCACCTTCCTCGTATTGAACAAACTACTCAAGTATCTAGTATTAGTAACACTCACAGTAAAATCGCGATTTACAGAATTTGAAACTCCGTTCTTCAAATTTTTGTATTACCCCTCACATTTCGTATCAGCCCGATCCTGAATTAGATGTTTCTTCCTGGAAGTTGCCCCCAAAAATTGACCGTGCGGAAGAAAATTTCTTCAAATCAAAACGAATCGATTTCCTCATTTTTCGTTACTTTTGTCAGTTGGACAAATTAAACTATAATCAAAACTGCAAAAACCGATTTTTAGATGGGTTATCGCTCGAGTTATAGATGCCCATGCATAAAAATTTAAATATTACATTAAATATATTTTGTAAACGAAAACTTTAACTTTAAAAATAAGAAAAGTTATAGATGCCCATGCATAAAGCATAAAGATTCAAATATTACATTAAATATATTTTGTAAACGAAAACATAAACTTTAAAGATAAGAAAGAATTACTTATGACCTAATTCTGAACCTCTGATAGAATTATGATCATTTTAAAGCATAAAGATTCAAATATTACATTAAATATATTTTGTAAACGAAAACATTAACTTTAAAGATAAGAAAGAATTACTTATGACCTAATTCTGAACCTCTGATCGAACTATGATCTTGTAAAGAAAACATTAAATATATTTTGTAAACAAAAACATTAACATTAAAGATAACCTTATTCTAAATATATACAAATATGATTTTGTGAGACAATTTGTAAAACATATAAATAGAAAAACTTATTGTAAAAAGATTAGTCATATTCCATGACTCAAGTTAGACTAATAAGTGAAAATTGAATAAAGATTAAATAAAGAGACGTATTACGTCTAAAAAAATTATTTTTTTAACTTCATTTACTTAGCCAACATTAATTTTCGTCGTTATAGCTTAAATCAACTCAACACTTGTGGTTCTGGCATGCTTTCGGTGGAAAAAAGGTTAATCTTAAGTTACAACGTTTGTGGGAGATAGAAGAAGTTCAGTCTAACTTAAACATGCCCACTCCTGAGCAATTTGATTGTGAAGAAACTGCGCTTTCTTCTAAAACACTAATTACCGAAAAAGTTAATAAACAAACCATTTTGTCGTTTTCGTCGTCTCTCTTTGATCCCCTCGGACTTGTAGCCCCGCTTCTAATGAAATCTAAAATCATAATGCATAAGATGTGGATTCTTAAACTTAGTTGGGACGAACTGTAATAAAGAAGTTCATTTGGCTTCGACAAATTTTGTCTCGAATCTCAACATGTTAAAGGTTCTTCAAATATATCGTTTTTGTCTCACTGAAGATATTAAAGAAAATCAACTCCATGAGTTTTGTCACTCGTCAATACGTGTATATGGATGCTGTTTTTACCTTCGAAGTACAAATTCTTCAGGAAACAGCTCCGTTCTTTTGGTCACAGCCAAATCTCAGATCGCCCTAGCAAGAAGAAAATCATTGCCAAAACTTGAACTTTGTGGCAAAATTGTATACAAAAATTAGAACCCTGTTTAAAACACCAATTCATGAAACATATTTATGGACTGATTCCCAACTTGTTTTGACATCGTTTCTCGATGCTCAACTGTAGAAAAGCTCGTTCCGTCCATCTGATATAAGGGCCCCGAATTTCTAACCATCAACTCTGAACATTGGCCTTTAGCTTTCTGAGGCCAACCAACAAGAATTTGAAGACGAAAAACTGTTCTTTGTATCACCGCGAATTCAAATTATATACTTCCTTCAATTGAAAAGTTCAGCTCTTATTTGAGAATTATACGTATTGTGGCTTGGATGTTACGTTGTGCTCAAAGGTTTACAACTAATATTTTGTGTTCTGATCCTCTGCAGCCCCAAGAATTAGAAAACGTTTTGCTTAGAATAGTTTTTATTATACAGATGGAATACTTTCGCGAAGACATTGATCGAGCTCTAAAGAAAAAAGATCCTCAAATTGGGTGGTAAATTAGAGTTCGGCGCTATCGCAGATGGTCAAAAACATCCTATTATTTTGCCGAGCAAGAATTATTTTGTCAATTGTTATGTGAGACATCTACACGGTACCAACTATCATGTAGGACCCAAAGCGTTAATTTCACTGATTCGTCAGAAATTTTGGATAATTAATTTACAAAATTTATGCCGGTCCATTGTAACTTCGTGCCTACAACGCCTTCGCTATTGCCCAAGACTTTTGCAAGAAATGATGGGAAACTTGCCCGAAGAACGACTAAACCTCGTCATGGCCACTCGCACGTTGCGTTGTCGATTTCTGTGGCCCATTCAACACGTATCTCAGAGTCAGAGGAAAGGTTCCATACAAGATGTATATCGCTGTATTTGTACGTCTTGCAACGAAGGCGGTCCACATCGAAATTGTGTCAGACCTATCTGCTTCATTGCCACGCTGAAGAGGTTCATCGGCGAAGAGGTCTGTCCACAGATATATTCTGTGACAATAAATGGACCAAATCTTACCCTAACATTACTACTGGATGTCTAGTCGTTATAAAGGACGACAACTTAACCCCACTACAATGGCGCATGGGAAGGATGGGCAATATAATCCTTGGTAGAGATGATCGCGTCAGATCTGTCGAGCCATAGACTGCCTCTACTAGCAGCTTCTTTAAAGTATTCTTTCAATGGGGTGCCATGTTAGGTCACCGCATAAATATTTCTCGTTACCTAGTTGCTTAATTCAAATTCTCATAAATTTTTCTACTTAAATTTACCTTTGCTTTGTTGTTATTATATCAACTGTAAATCCTTTTGAACTGTATCGTAATGAATTTTGTTTTTGCAGAAAATAAAACTTTAAGTAAACAAACCAACTAGCAATAAGATTTAACGGGAACAAATATTTCAAATATTTGTGTGTGGCAATAAAAAGAACAATGAATATGTAGACATAACATTTTTTATTTAAGTGAGAACCATGAATTTAAAATACAGAAATAACATTGTTAATACAACATTAAAGTTGATCGGGTAATTTTCTTTTGATTACACTGCATCTTAACTCGTAGGAAAGAAGTATCTCCGTTGCCCACCCTCTATTTAAAAACTTAAAGTAACCAAGTTGCTCTGTATCGTTACCGGTAAGGAAACAGCTTCTGAAAGTTCATTTTGGCGCCCAACGTGGGGCTAGAGATATATAAAACTGTTTTAATTAATTCTTTCGTGTTCTGACCTGTAAAACTTTAAAAAACACTAACAAGAATTAAATCTTTTTCGGGTTGAAAGAGAAGGTGTTACAACAAAGAATTGGATAAAAAAATCTTCTTGTGATAACGATTATTTGTTGTTGTGGCTGAATTCCAAACGGAATATATTGGCGTATTCAATATGACTTTGGAGACACTAAAGCAACAACAGCCAAGTACGAAGAAAAGTATTTCCCGCATCAAAAATCAAATTGAGGCTAATGGGAAGGGAGAAGGTAAGATTCTCTCACAATCGGAATTAAAATGGCGACTAGGGATTTGTACATTGCAGCAAAAATGATTATCCAGTCGCCGCTTGGTGAAGAGGTTCATAATACAACATTGTCTGATTCAACAATTTGTTTTTCCGTAGCCAACTATGCATTGCCTCACTTAAAGTTGCCCACATTTAGCGGGAAGTACAACGAGTATAATAATTTTATCACGACATTCAACCAAATCATTGACGGGGAATATGGCCTATCAAATATTGTAAAATTTAATCATATGCTCAATTGTCTTCATAGACAAGCATTAGAAACCGTCAAAGCCTTTCAAGTGAAAAATGACAATTATCTAAAAGATCTAGAAAGCCTAAAATTACGTTTTGACAACAACCCTCTAATATTTATGGAAAATATTGACGCCCTTCCATGGCCAAAAACAATTGTTTACAATTACGTAGTCTTGGCGACAATGTTTCTGCTTTGCATGGTTCACTTTTGTCTCTCGCGTCACATAGCGATATTACAAACGCAATGGTCATGCAGAAAGTTGATGACGACATTAACCGAAAGTGGAAAGATTCATTGGACTTTATAAAGTTACAATCATGGGATGAATGCTCCAATGATCTTGAAAGGTGTCAATTTTTAGAATAAACTGTCGATGGCCACACACAATTGCCACGTAAGGCAGGGGCATCAAGTACGCAACTGTTCCTCTGTAATATCTTCTATTTGAATTTGAATGAAAATCTCTATTGCTTTCCTTCTTTAGAGTGAATGTGTTTAATCGCTAATTCTTACAACTATTTATACTAAATATTTACAATCGAATTTTGGGCTAGTGTAACATGATGCTTAAACATGTGCAGAATATGCTTATAATTGAATATAAATGCAACGACCAAAAAAAAAGAAATAAGAGACGCGCAAGTTAAATTAGCTATTTATAATCTTAACATTTATAATCTCTATTATCATTAGTATAGTTAACCTGTCTAGGCTATTGTCTAGTTATAATTATCTTATTATATTTTTATGTCTATCTTATTATATTTATTAGTTGTAATTTTCTTAAGACATTTGTATGTCTATACTGCTAACGTTTTACTTCTACCATTTCTTGTCACCCTTATATCGGTGAATGATAGTGTTAATTATGTGAGAGGATGTAAGTCCTCCATCCCTTGACAAAAATTTTCCTGAATTTTTTTTTTTATGTACATTTTATGTTAATTTTATGTACATTTTATATATGCTATTTTTTTTTTTAATTTGTTTCGAAAATTGTTTTTATCTTTATTTTAGTCCGTATTTTGCTTTTATATTTTCCGACACAAAATCTTCTGTTCTGGGTTCAATTTTTGTTTTCATTTTATTGACAATGTTTCATGTTTCTTTTTATTAATTTTTATAATTACGATTATGACAACAATTATGGCAATTAGGAGTGTTACATTTATTCCATATGAAATATTTTTATAAAATTTAAGCTCTTCTGTTTCTTTAGTATTTTCAAAATTTTTTACTTCTATTGGTTTAAAGTGTATTGGTATAGTATTCGGCTTGGCCAAGTCATTACTAGGATAAAAGTATTTATCTTGAATAGTAGTTTACTGATTTTGAAAAGTGTTGTTATTAATTACGATTTCACAATTATTGAACATCAGAAGATAGTTTTTATTAATTCTAAAGCAACCTATACACGATACGACCGTTAGCAAAACTTCGGCAGGTCGTAGGCAAGGTCGTAACGTTAGTGGGCCTGTCGTATGAAGTTGTGTCTCGGTCGTATGAAAAATCAAAATTTTTTGATTTTTTGGCACGTCGTGCCAACGCGTCGTATAGTTTGTGGGTCAGTCGTGCAAATTCGTACCTCATTCTCATTTTAAATTTTGATGGAGAGAGGCGTGTCGTCGGTTAATTTGGTTTTTGAGCGAAGAAAATAAAAGAAGAGTAAAAGAAAATAATAAAAAAAAGTAATTCAAAATCGAAGACACAGCTCAAATGCAACTAGAGCACAGTTCTACGATGAATTATTTAACGATAGCCAATAAAAAAATTTGAATGTCAATAAATACTTAATTTACTTAAGGAGCTTTCAATTGTTTTATTGCTTCACAAAATTTAAGCCTAATTTGTTTTGCTTCATGGCATGGGTGTTTATTATTTGTTGTTTCCAGCTGTAAATTTTTTGCAAAATGAAGACGTAAGAAGAGGTCTTATCGTATGTGGGCACAACACACGACTTGATTACTAAGCGAGTTTTGCCAACGGTCGTATCGTGTATGGGTAGCATAACGGTTTATTAGAATCATATCGTCTTCAATTGCTTTGATTTCAGTTTTGTTATTATACTTACAATTACAATTATTTAATATAGTACAGTGTTTATTATTTTTAAGGTTTTTGAGATATACATTTTCTTCGTAATCTAAAACATTATTTTCAAGATATATTTATTTATTTTGAGATATACATTTTCTTCGTAATGTAAAACATTATTTTCAATTTCAATTACATATGTTTTTGGTTCATTAATTTCCATATAATTTTTATTGGGGAGGGGTAAAATCATTTTCAAATCAGTTTCAATATAATTAATAGGAATTTTATTGCAATTATTAGTATTCCATCTTTATAGTTCAAAATGTCAATTTTCATAAATCATAATTTAAAGAAATCTATTTGAAATCTATCTATTTCCTCCGATGTTAGTATACTCGGATGAAATGCATGGTTTTTAGCAGATACTATGTTTTCCTGAACATGTTAAATTTTTTCCTTTAGGTGTGGTAGTTTAAACATTTGGTCAGCATATATAACTCTTCAAACTATTTCGTGGTGTATGTTTTCAAATCTGGCCATTGTTTGCTTAATATTTTCCCTGTCGTATTCAACTTGTCAATAAAAATTATAAATGAGTGTTTGCTATTTACATATGTATCAACATGAACAATTTGATTAACTGAAGTTGGGGTTTCTGTGAAGTTAAATTTAGGTTTGATTGGATTACGATCATACTTTCCTCCGGAGCAAACGTTACAATTATTCATAATTTCATGTATTTTTATTTTAAGTTGTGGGTGAAATATTTTAAGTCGGAATAATTCCTTCATGGCCAACTTCGTTTTTATGAAAGAGTGATATCTTTTTCCCCAGTTCATTTTCGTTTTCGATATCCTTCGCTAAATAGCTATATTTCACAAAAGATATGCCCTCAATACTTGAGCCCACCAAAATTCGTTGCAATTTGTTGTAATAGTGGTCGTTTAGCTCAGAAAATATTGCGACTTTTCCTTTATCAATATGTCTTTGGACTATATTAATAACATTATCAAATTCAAGGTCATGTTTATCTATAAAAATTTTTTTCTTGTTAAAAGTGCTTGTCGTTTCTATCTCTTTAGCTTCAATCAAAATTATTTGGTATTTAAAACGATTTACAACTGTATCAAGAATCGGAATGTGATCATTACTATTTTCTGTTTGTGACTGTATGGTTTCAATTAATTCCTCTTCTTGAGAATGGTTAATGTGAACTGCTAAGGAGGTTTCTGATTGCTCGTGCAAGCTTCGTACATTTACGTCTCTAATACTAAACATTTCCTTTAGAGGGATTCCCAAATTTTCGGAATCAAATGTATTTATTTCATATTTTTCACAATCAATTCGGCTGAGAAAGTCAGCTATTTTATTTTCTTTCCCTGAAATATAATCGATTTTTGCATCGTATTCTGCTAACCATCGTTGTAATCTGGGATTTACATCTTTTCCTGAATTTTTTACTTGTAACCATTTCAGTGGCTGATGATCCGTTTGCAGATAAAATTCCCTTCCAAATATGTAAGGTCTATAATATTTCACGGCCCAAACTATCGCTAATAATTCTTTTTCGGTAGTGGAGTAGTTCTGTTCGTGATTATTTAATGTTCTCGATGCAAATGAGATTGGATGGCGCTGTTGAGTTAAAACTGCGCCAATTGAAAAATTACTTGCATCCGCTATGAGCTTAAAGCTTTTATTAAAGTTAGGATACCTCAAAATAGGAGGATTTGTTATAATATCTTTTAATTTCTCAAAAGCAACAATATAATTTGGGTCTTTTATGTTTACTTTTCCGTTTTTCTTTAGATACTTTATCATTGAGTAAGCTATTTTAGAATAATATTTTATAAATTTACGATAAAATCCTGTAATTCCCAAAAATGATTTAATTTGCTTCGTAGTTGTTGGAAGGTTTAATCTTTGAATAACTTCAACTTTTCTTGGGTTTAGTTTTACACCTTCATGTGTTAAGATATGACCCAAAAAGTCGGTTTCCTTCTTCAAAAAATTACATTTATTAATTTGAATTTTTTTTTAGTCCTGCGTCTTTTAGAGCCTGAAATATTATTTTTATATTTTCAATATGTTTAATTAGTGAGGTGATAAATATTAATATGTCGTCCAAATAAACGACGCATATTTTGTTTATATATTGACGCAAAACCGAATTCATAAGACGCTGAAAAGTCGATGGAGCATTTTTAAGTCCAAACGACATTATTACAAATTCGTAATGTCCAAATGGTGTGGAGAATGCAGTTTTCTCTATATCATTTTCGTGCATCAAAATCTGATGGAAACCCTTGGCAAGATCAATAGTTGAAAAATAATGCGATTTTCCCAACTTGTCCAGAGTTCCCTCCATGTTAGGAATTGGGAATTTATCACTTACTGTAATCGCATTTAATCTTCTATAATCGACGACAATTCGCCACTTTTAAGTTCAAGAATTGCCGATCTTCTTTGGCACCACCCACAAAGGAAGGCGAATTACTTTCTCTAATTATATTTCCGTCTAACATTTCTTTGACTTGTTTTTTAATTACCATTTCGTGAATCTGAGGGTATCTATAAATTTTTGAATAGATTGGTCGGTTCCATGTTGTTCTAATTCGTGTTTAATTCTATTGGTTGCAGAAAGCTTATCCCCTTCTTTATAGAATAATTCATTGTAACTGTGTAGTAATTTGGTAATCATTTGATATTCTTCGGAATTTAAATGTGCAAAATTTAGTTTTTGTAGATCGCTATATTCAAGTGAGCAAATTTATCGGTTATTTATCGGTTATTTGTAGTATCCAAATGGTATATTTTTACCCAAAATAGTAATTAATCTATTCTCTATATCAATTTTAGCTTTAAGAGCGACGAGAAAATTTTGACCAATTATTCCTGAATAATTTGTACTGTTGAAATTGATAACTTTCCAGGAAAAAGTCCCTGAGACATCAAATTCTCTAGGTATGGGAGTAATCATTTTATGAGTTACTTGATTAATTCCGTTTATTGTTTTGTACCAAAGGGGTGTAAAAATTTTTTTAATTGGGTATAAATTCCCTGAACATTAGGTTTTATTATGCTTGTTTCCGAACCTGTATCTATTAGACATTTAATTTTGTGATCGCCAATTGTTACAACTACTATGGTAATCCTGTGAGGTAGGCACTATATGAAAATTTTACAGCTTCTTCCGTCACATTCGCGATATCCATCGACTCTGGTTCTTGGATACAAGAACTTGTTTTGATAACTTTTTGTCGGGTTTGAAAATTTACTAAAAATTGTTTGCTGAACGAAATTTCTACTGTCTTTTATGCCCTGTCCATGGTGTTTATAATTAGGATTTTGTTGTTGAGGATTATTTCCTCTCCAACCATTATTTGATTTGTTCTGAAGGGTACTGTTTGGCTCAAAATTAGGATAATCAAGATTATTATTTCACGTTGATTTATGAAAATTGTAATTTTGTTTCCTATTGTATTTTATATTACTTCTATGGTTAAATGCAATAGCTCTTGTGTCGTCTAATAATTTAAGTTTTGTATATCTCATAATTATTTAAACCAAGGTTTCCTTTTCTGGTAATTGTACTCGTATAGGTCGATCTATTTTTTCTAACAATATGTCTACTAAATCGCTGTCGACATTTTCTGGATTATATATACTAGGTCTAAATTGGTCTGCTAAATATATATCGTTTATTTCATATTTACATTTTTCAAATATATTAAATAGTTCATTTAAATCTCTTACTTTTACTGTACGGCAAAAGTTGAAGATCTCGGCATACGTCTTCTTTGGTCTAAATTCGTGCATAAAGACATAATATTTATGTCTTTATGCATGGGCATCTATAACTCTACCCTGTGTTAAACGAGAGCGTCCCGATGTCTATTAATCTTCTCAACTTGTTGCTCATAATATATTTTAATGTTTTGTTCTATGTTCTTTCTCTTATACAATGATACATATTTAAAAATTTTAAGTCCTATATAAAGAATAGAAAAACTTATGGCTATGAAAAGTATTGTATATAAAGCTGAACGTATTGGATGTTGTTCATATGGAATTATCAATTTTTTTAATGAATCAATATTATTGAATGCATTGTCACGATCTGACATAAGTAGTTTTGTTATTTCAAAATTTTCGTCATGTTTCATATGAATTGCTTCTATAATCCTGTCGTTTATATTCCTATAAGTATTATTATCTATTTCAACTTTGTCAGTATATGTTACTAATCTTATCCCTTTAGTAGTCATATTATCAACTTGATGATTACCATTTATCAGAATGAATCTTTCGTCAGTTTCTAATAATTCTTGAATAACTGTGCACTTACTATTTCTGTTGTTAAGTAGTGGAATTATACATGCATTTGTGTGATTGTTTCTTTTAAAAATATTTCTTCCCAGGAAGTTTTTGCAATTGTTTACTCTGACGTAATCTTTGTTGCCTTGGGCAATCTGTTCATCTGTTTGTATTTTTCCATGTTTAAAACTTATAGACGTGAATTTGAATAGTTTACAGTGATTGTTTAAGATCCCTGTAATATGTCCCTGCTATATGTATGTCTGCATATTCGAAAATATTAATTATAGGTACTGAAATTAATTCATGCTTTACTACTTCTTTTATGTCATCTAAATTCAGATATTCAGTTAAATATTCATTATTTTTTGCAGCATTAATTGTTCTAATGAGTAGTAGTAGTTGATCATCTACTTGTTCAATGATGATGTGCCTTTCGAGCACTCGGTCTTGTAATCCGTCTATGAGTTTTCCGAACCTTGAATTTATTATGTGTTGTTTTTCATTATTATCTATTATGGCGTTTTCTTTTCTACAAAAAAGGCAACACTACCCGCAGGGAGGGCAATTTTGTGTTCTTTTCTCGAAAATGCGTTGCCCTGTGAAAGGGTTGCGTGTTCTTTTCTAAAAAATGTTGCCCTTTCGCAGTTCAAAAGGCATTGCACTTTTGCCCTGAGCATATCAACAGGGCAGAAATTGCCTTGTAAAACACATGGTTTTTATTCTTGCACAGCGTTACCAGAAAATGTTCAAAAAAAGTCTTTTGAGTTGAAAGTGTCACAAAATTAGGTTTTAATAATTATTTTTATATTTTGTATCATATAAAACAAACAAAAGAACACTATGCGGCTGCTTATTTGTATGAGATATTAAAAAAAAAAATATTTGTTTTCTTAAGCAGATGAATTAGCAATCTGGCAACTGATCATTTTTGTATACACATTTCATAACATATACAGAAAATGTTTGTTTATCAGGTGTAAAAAAAAAGACATTGCACTTTTTTCTAATTTGTGTTCTTTTCTCGTTGTATAAAAAATTGCACTTTCACAGGGCGGGCAATGCATTTTAAAAAGGCACCTTTTCACAGGGCGACATTTTTAATGTAGAAAAGAAAACGCCATTAGTTTATTTATTGCTGTTTCCATTTCTATGAAATCGTAATGATCAGGAATCCCTGTAATAAATTTCAATGCTGATCCGAGGAAATTTAAGTATCTTGTGTGTCGCTTATGTTCATTTAGTTGGTTTGCCATTATTTCAATTTTCCTTATCCATATTGTTTCCTGAATAGTGGGTTTATATTCTTTTGTCATGGTTTGATTATATGGTGTGAGGATTTTTGTTAAATTAGTTATATGAAAAAGATACGAATGTTCATCATATAGGAGAACGTCATCAGTTCTGGTTAGGACATATTTTTGGTTGTTTAGGTTTTTTATTTTTACGTCTGCCTGAGTTCTTGTTACGACCACTGCGACTAATATCAGGTAGTGTATCATCCTCTTTAATTGTATAGTTCTTTATATTATCCTTGTGTACAATTGTACCCCTCGTGGTCAAGATCGTGTCCTCACGCTCTTCTTTTACGATATATTTGATGTATCTGCTATCGTTTTTCTTCCTTACTCCTTTAATCTTTACTAAAATCTGTTCATTTGGTGCAAAAGTACGATGTTTCGTTCCTTGGTTGAATATGTGTTGTACTTTTGTTGATGCTTCTTTTAATTTTTTACAGATATTGTTTTTGTCGTATTTAATTCTGTTGAATAAGATGTCAATTGGTTTTAATCCTGTGACCGAATGTATTGTATACCGACCGAATGAATGTATACACATCATTTGTACTGCTGGTGTATTGAGACATTTTTCGTTATCTGTCATTAATCGTGTACAACTTGGGTAATTATTCATCAATACTTCTTCAATATTTTCGCTCATGTTTTCTCTGGAATCGAATTCTCTTAAAGTTATGTATTTTGAGAATTTGTCAATTGCTACTAGGAATGTTCTATTTTCATTAAAATATATATCCATATGTATATATTGGCCTGGTTCCTTTGGAATATCAGATTCTCCTAGCGGCTCTCTCATGGGATTTCTCTCATATTTACCATATAAGCATGGTGTGCACCTCTTATTATATGACTTACATTGTTATTTTATTTCTGGCCACTAGTAGTGTTGAAGTATCTCTACTATATTATTTTTGTAACCTCTATGCGCTCTACTATATGTTTTTTCAATAATGCCCAAATGATTGGTAATAACTCTTTCTCATTTGTGCTATAATTTTCTTTAGTTTTACTTAATGTTCTACTGAGAAAAAATATTGGTTCCTTCATTTGACTAAGTACTGCTCCAATGGCTATGTTGGATGCATCAGTAGTTAATTCAAAAGGTTTATCATAATTGGGTTGGAAAAGTTCAACTTGCTCTTTTAAACACTTTTTAAATTTATCAAATGCTTTTTTTGCTTCTTCATCTAATTTTATTTTTGTAGTGGCACTTTTATTTTTTCCTATTTGTCCATTTTCACCTCTTAAATGTGCTGTGAGGGGCTGAGCTATGCTAGCGTCTCCTTGTAAAAATTTCCTATAATAACCTGTCACGCCTAAAAATCCTCTTAAATCTTTTAGTGTTTGTGGCAAAGGATATTTTTCATTTGTTTCAATTTAATGCATCAAATATGATATTGATGTGTTTCATATGTTCTTCTGGTGTTGAAGAATATATAAGTACATCATCAATGTAAACGTAAGCGAATTTCCCAATATATTCTCTCAAGATGTCATCAACACATCTTTGAAATATTGAAGGGGCGTTTTTAAGTCCAAAAGGCATACGTACAAATTCATACTTGCCACCGTTAATAAAGAAAGCTGTCTTCTCTCTATCCGCTTTCCTTATCTTAACTTGGTGGAATCCAGATTCTAAATCTAGGGTTGTAAAATATTTTGCTTTTCCTAAATTTTGTATAGTCATATTTACGTCAGGAGTAATATATCTGTCAGTTATTGTATTTGAATTTAATTTTTGAAAGTCAACGACCATACGACGTTTTGGTCGTCCTGACTCATCAACTCCTTTCTTAGGAACAGTCCAAATGGGTGAATTATAAGGGCTATTACTACGTTGGATTATTCCTTCGTGTAGTAATTTCTCAATTTCCTTATTTACGAAGTCGTTATCCGCTATGGGATATGGATACTGCTTCGTCCAAATGGCTTCATCTGTTTTTGTCCTAATTGTTGCTTCAACTACTGTTGTAAAAGGTAATGGTCCTATGCCATTGTTAATTTTCATCAACCTGTCTATATTTTCCTTATATATTTCATTATCTATAGTATAATTTATATTACTTATATTTTCTTTTTTATTTACTGTAAATGTCATATTTTTTATATCTATTACTGCATTCAATAAATGTATTCCTTTCCATCCTAATATTAAGTCACACTCATTTATATCGTCTAACTAAAAAAAGTCTATATCCTTACCAAGAGATTTAATAGTTTGTTTTGTACCTACTATAGATGTTCGATGCATAGATATAACTGTCATAGGATTTATTTTTTTCGTGTAATTTAACTTTAATGATTTTTTAATATAATTATGGGTTGCTCCGGTGTCTTTTAAAACGTTATATGTTTTTTCCTCATCTGACATGATTAGGTGGGGCAACCCACTTCTTAGTTTAAATTCTTAATGCTAGTTTTATTTATTTTACCTGTTTCCACAGTTAGGCTGCTGTTTTCATCTTTGGTGATGATGTTATTATTCCTCATTTGTTTATTTTGGCGAAAGTTACCGCTGGGCTCGCGATGTCTTTTCCATTGTTGGTTGTTATGTTGATTTTTATTTATATTTGCGTACCCGGAGCTGGTGTCCATCGGTTCTGGCCGTGGTTGGGGGTTGTGATATCTTGATGTAAATGGCCTTGGTGCTGACTGATATCCTCTATCTGGTCGAAACTGTTGTTGATATAATTGTTGCTCATTTGATCTGTGTTGCTGTTTAAATCCACATGAGAATTTTAAATTTTGATGTCTTCCATCATGTTCTATCGTTCTGGCAATTGTGTAAGAATGTTCCAGATCCTGTGGAGCATTTGCGTATAATCTGTCATGGCATTAGTGGCTTCTATTCCATATCCGGACATTGAGATTTTTGACATTATTAAGCTTAAATTCTTATTAATATCATCATGGAATTCTTCTAGTGTTTTCCTTCCTTGGTAACATTTTTTCATTTCCTCCTGTAGAACATACAGAGGACGTGTGTCTGCGTACGTGTAATCCAGCCTGACTCTGATGGCTTCAAAATTGAAAATAGTGCCATGGTTTGCTAGCACTTGTGAGGCTGCACCTTGTATCTTAGTTTTCACTATTTGTAAGGCTTGTGAGTATATACTTGCATTTTTAAGTTGTTCAATGCTATCCATCATACGGGATTCGTCTTCTCTCCACACTTTATATTCGTTTATATCTCCATCGAATACCGGAAGGGACTTGAACACTTCAAGTTTAACTTCGTTGGCATTTACTATCCTCGCTGAAATTTCTTCTATCGGTTGAGGTTGGGGATGAATTACTGGAGGATTTAATCTGATTTGTTGAACTTGGCTATTTAAGGCATTCAATTCTGTAGTATGGTTTTTCATCAGTGTTTGCAATGCTGCCATTTGTTGAGTCAATACATTAATTTCTGCCATATTATTAGTAGGTTTTCGACATTTGTTAAGATTTAACTCACTTTTCCCTATGAGGAATTTCGTTATGTCCTTGTTTGGAAATCTTTTTATAAAGATATATTTGTTTTTCTTCTATGAAGAATTTTTTATGTCCTTCTTGAGTCAAGAATTCTTTTGGTAAACTTTTTATTTTTGATTTTCTTTTATGAAGAATTTTTTATGTCGATTCACTTTTTATAAAAAATTTTTTATTTTCTTCTATGAAGAATTTTTTATGTCCTTGCGCCGGAATTGTTCAATGATGTCCCTGGCCGTCATATTAAATCCAAACTAATTGTACATAGTACCCTGTTGTGGTAATTGCAAGATTTGTTGTTGTTGCTGTTGAGTAATTACACCCGTTTAACATTTATAATCTCTATTATCATTAGTATAGTTAACCTATAGACATTTGTATGTCTATACTGCTACCGTTTTACTTCTACCATTTCTTGTCACCCTTATTTAGGTGAATGATAGTGTTAATTACTCGCACGAATTAAAGTTAGCTAAATAAATGAAGTTAAAAAAATATTTTTTTAGACGTGATACGTCTAATTTATTTAATGTTCATTTATTAGTTTAGCTTGAGTCATGGAATATGACTAATCTTTTTACAAAAAGTTTTTCTATTTATGTGTTTTACAAAATCATATTTGTATATATTTAGAATAAAGTAATCTTTAATGTTAACAAAATATATTTAATGTTTTTGTTTACAAAATCATAATTACATATATTCCATCAGAGGTTCAGAATTAGGTCCTAAGTAATTCTTTCTTATCTTTAAAGTTAATGGTTTTGTTTACAAAATATATTTTATATAATATTTATGTCTTTATGCATGGGCATCTATAACTCATGCGGCAAAGTAAAAATGATGACTGTCACCTTGTGCGTTTGTGCGGTTATGCATTTATGAGTGGTCATTGAACGGTTTAACCGAAAATAGTAAAAGAAAGATGATTAGCACTTTATGTTAAGATATGGTCGACTTATAGAAATTAAAAGTAAAACAAAGTCGACCCATAATCATATTACACCTCCACATTTAAGTGCAAATTTTGTTGTCGCTCGCATCGTAGCATGCTAGATCGGTCTCAAGCAACTTCCAGGCCTTCCCCGTCTGCTGATAGATCCACTTATCGTATTGCCTTAAATGATGCCTCTACCTCGGTTCACACCCATCTTGTAAGATCTTTGTCTGAACACGTGCTTCTTGCTGCTTCCATGGTTCTCGTTCGTGATGCTACCGGTCGCTATCAACTAGGACATGCCTGGTTAGATTCGTGATCGCAATTAAATTTCACCTTCCTCGTATTAAACAAACCACTCAACTCTCTAGTATTGGTAACACTCCCAGTAAATACAAATTCCGTTCATCAGCATATGTACAATCCTGATTTACAGATTTGAAACTCCACTATCTTCGTAGAATTTGCCGCTCAAAAATGACCTAGCGGATGAAAATTTCTTCAAATCAAAACGAATCGATTTGCTCATTTTTCGATATTTTGTCAGTTTGCCAAACTAAACTTAGATCAAAAGTGCAAAATCGCTTTTTGGATGCGTTATCGCTGGTCGTTATAGCTTAAATCAACTCAACACTTATGCCCCTATTATGGTTCACAACACCTAAGTGTACCTCAAGAAGTTCATTTGCCTTGGACAAATTTAGTCTCGAATCTAAACATATTAAAGGATCTTCAATAACCTCGTTTTTGTCTCACTGAAGATATTAAAGAAATTCAACTCTATGGGTTTTGTGACTCGTGTATATAGATGCGGTTTTTACCTCCGAACTACAAATTCTTCAGGAAAATCATTGCCAAAACTTAAGAAGACAAAATTGTTTCTGAAATTATTCGTTGACAAATTTTTCTGCTTAGTATTTATTGTCAATAACTTTTATTTTAGTGAATCTTTTATTCATTTATTTTAACGATTTTTTTTTGATTTTTTATGTGGCTCAATTTTTGATTTTAAAGATTTTTCATATTTATTTAGGTTTAATAATTTTTTTTTTAATTTGAAACAATTTTATTAATATTATTTTATTTTATTTAATAGGATTCCTTTTCGAATGCGTGCGTTTTCTTTGTATCCTCATCACTTTTAAAGAATAACTCGACGCTAATGTAATGTCCATTATTAAAAATTTTTTTTTAACTTTTTATTTATTTATATTACTTATAAATATATTTTGTATGTTAATTAAAATAACTTCTGCTTATTTTTTTTAAATTTTAACATTGCTCTAAATTTATTGAAACGTATTAATTTTGTTTTCAACTGTCTGCTTTGTGTACTCAAAGATACATTTTTTAAGGAAAGTATACTAACACTAAAGAACAAGCCATCTAGATGTTGTAAACCGTAATCAGAAAAAGTATAAGTGTTGTGTTGTCTCCCCTACAACACAATATTTAGCTGTTGTAAACTATAATAGGGGCAATAATTTTTCAGACTTTTCTTGTCATGCATCACAAAATAGTAATTCTTTGCTCAGTTGACTGAAGTAAAAGCAACTCTGATCGCACGAAAACTATCATTTTATGAAAAACTTCCATAAACTTTTGCTTGTCATAAAAGTCGTTTAATTTATTTCAAACTATTTCATTTTTTCAGCACACATGCCAAATGTGCCAAATTGTACGGCTGTGTCGGATAGTGAAACGAGGCCTTTTTCAATACATCAAACCGGAACGTTCTTATCTAATCACACTGACCTCAATTCACAAGACGGCATTGCTTATATATAACCGGATGCATTCTAAAAATTTCCAGTTATTAACGGTAATTTAAAATTCAGTAATAACTTACATCTCGCAATACCACTTTAAGCAAATGCATAATAACCGATTTACACTTAAGACTATCCCACAAATGTCAAATTTGGCATGTATTATGAAAAATATTATAATGTAATCTAAAACCGTATTATTTTTCTGACATTCGAATACCACTTGCAAAAGTTTTTGAAAATTTTCATAAAATGATAGATTTCGTCTGACCAGGGTTGATTTTATATTTTTTTTATCTTATATTTTTTTTAATGTACATATGTGTATACCAAAAGTTGTAATACATTAATTTTTTGTCTTTAGAAATATACATTTTTAATACACCTTTTTCACAGCGCCAAATTGAATAAATTACTTTGCTTGTATGTAACAAATATATAACATATGTTTTCGTAATACATTTAAAATATGGTGTATCAAAATATATATGCCATTTTGATCTCATTTCATAAAGTATAAGGCACATAAGGTATACACTTTCGTGTGAATGTGCCGTTCGACTGTGTGGGATTCTGAAACAAGGCCTTCATCAGCATCTTTCATCCACTCATGAAGATATTAATAAATTCCTGTATAAAAAAAAATAACATCTTGGCAAGATGTTCCTTTGTCATTTGGTTTCACTCGCCATCTTTCGATTATTTTTGTGTCACTTCTAGAAAAAATTACCCAACTGTCAAAAAAAAGTTAAGAAATTTCATCACTACGAAAATATGTACTTTTATGATTTACATTTTTATTTAAATTAATTTTTTTTCTTGCTATTATAATTTTTTTTTTGAAGTATTTATATTAATAATTATTTTTATTTTTATAATTATGTTATTTATTATAACGAAATGAAGAAGTGCATAATTGGAATGGTAACGTATAAGAGTTTAATTTTTTAATTCGTTTACGAGATTTTAAATTATAATTTTGTTATTACTGGTATTATATTTTCTGCTCATTCTTAGAAATCAGCATATTTGTTGTTATCTGATTGCGGACGCGATTCAGTCTGGTCAACATTCCAAAATTCATTTATAATTCTGTTATGCCAGTTTAAGAAGTTGTGAAAAATACAGCAACCGATAATAATGCTGTGACTGCCAATCAATTTGTGAGTCATTAAAACAACCTGTGCAACCCAAATTAGAATATAGAAATCTGTAACTATTCTTAAAATTAATATAATAATATATTATCGGCTTAGCATACCGATAATCAAGCAATGTAAATAGATGAACACCATCCCCTGCAGATGTTGATACAATTTTAATAATACATCCATCTGTTTAAATAAAAAATTTATAGCTACTATTTTAATATTAACATAAGAAATTTTTGCTTACCAATGCACCCCAGCGCTGAGGAAATCCCAAATCATTAAAACCTTTCAAACACTCTTCGACCTTAGCAGATGCTGGAAGAAAATCTTTAGCTACCTTTTCTATAACAGCTCTATAAAAATAGTGCAGTGTATCGCATATGTTGCTGTCATTAATTATAAATAGTACACCCAGAGTACGGTACTAGGTACTCCAAATAAATTAGCTAAAAATACTTACAGAGCTCCACAAGCTTCGTAAATTTTATACATGCCCATTACATGTAGAATATCATATCTTCATCATCATCGACTTCATGTATCATATTTACTCTTTCTGCAAACTCAATTAATAATTGTTTTGCTCTTCAAGAACAGGTTATAAGCAAATTATTAAAGAATATTTTAATTCAATTTTATTAAATTTTTGTTTCCACAAATAACTCATAGACAGTGTCCGCTGGGAATGTATATCACTTTGTTTGGTTGACTTTTCGGCACACATTAGTTCATATTTTGCAGTCCTGAATGATGCCGAAGAAAGTTTAATAACTTAGTTCTTTCAAACTGAAAATGGTGTAGCAGTAATTGTTAATGGGCAGGGATAACAATATTTGTAAACTTTTTAACACCACAACTGCATGCTTTAAACTTGATTAACATGTGGTTTCAACAAGACGGTGTCGCATCGCATACAATAGAATTACTGCGAGACATCTTTCCAAAAAAAGTTATGTGAAGAAATGCTGATGTTGATTGACTTCCACGGTCGTCTGATTTGAGATTCTTTTTCCACATATAATTGAGAGCACAATGTACTGAGTTTGTATATCAGAGAATCGTATCAAACGATGTGAAAAGCTCTTCCATTGTCCAGGATATTGCCCTAAGTCTGGAGCTTTGTTATTTTCCAGTTGCAAGATAAAGGACTTAACATCTTGTAAATGGACGAGGCTAAACATTAATACAGTATGTATAATGTAAAACTGTACCAACCGAAGGAGAGGAATTATCCATAATGATACTATGGAATTAACAAGCGATTCAGCTTTAGCTTTGAACACTAATGGTTGAGTTTTAAAGTCGGGTAAAACATTTTTCCCCTTTACATCAGTCGATACTTTACATAGATTTTATTTTTATAGAATTTTATAGGTAGGAAATAAACCTCGACCAGAAATTATTCCTATAGTGATTTAGATCCTTGTCATCTGTTTAGCCATCTTAAGATGTAAGTATATTTAGGTATGTAGTCTGGATCACTAGATCTCTGAAAATTTCGTTTACCACTGTTTATTTGAATACTTAGTACCTTGAAAATGTGAGGTATTTTCCTTTTTAGCCACGAGTTCGTCTCCGCAATTAATATGCCGTTAAATGATTCTTTAATAAAAAGTCTACATTAGTACGCATTATAATAGTTTGGCCAAAGTTCCGAATCTTAATTTCCTCGCAACACAAACTTTGAAATAAATGAAATATATTTTGAAAGTATCCGTATAATTATCCGATTGTAAAAGAATCTGTTTTGTTCCTAAGAAAGGATGATAAAATAATAAATGTGCGATAATAAAATTCCTCCTACAGAACGCTGAATATGGATTCCATTCTGACCAGGTCAAGTAAACGAGTGAGAAAAGGTAATACAATAATTTGATAGTCAGCAATGTCTAACAGCTCAGTACCATTTGTATTACTAGATACACAGGATCCAGTGAGAGTGGTATAAATTAAATTTCTAGATATAAAAAATAGAATGGAATATTAGTAAATACATCTAAGCTTCCTCTAAAATTCGTTGTATGAATTGGACTGTAAACTGCAATAAAATCACTGGTCGCCTATTAATTGTAAGTTACGATATCAAATACTCCTTAAAGCAACGAGAACTCCTTTACCATGAGATTAAACGTATTGGCTATATATATATAATTGAAGTTAATAATGAGATTTTCAAAATCTAATTGAGTGACAGGATATCAATTTTTTAAATAATAGCTCGACGTGACTAGCAGTTGACATTGTTGTTACTTGTTCTACACTCCAGTGAACAGCATGAACATTTTGTAGAACAGTTGAATTATATGACATATATGAGCATCATACTTCTTTTCACATATCTATTATACTTGGTTATAATACTACCAAATAATGTGTTAACGTCAGTAGATATTTAATATAAATTTCTCTTACACTTGCTGGGATAAAGCTGTGTCGTACAAAATTCGGCGAACACATTATTGATATCAACACTGAGGAAGCAGTTAAAACAATCTATACTTCGTGTGTAACCAAACTGTTTAACCCTTAGAATCTTCTTCGCTTCCTCATACTGGGTGCCTCCGTAGGCGAGTGAATAATGCTCAGCCTAATGAAGCGGAGGTCGCGGGTTCGATTCCTGCCTAGACGCTGGGTGTTTTCCTGTGGACAAGCCAAAAGCTTTGCAGGTAGAGTTGATTAAAAAAAAAAAAATACTCGAAATAGCTTCAGTTCCAATTGACATCCTTTTAATAATTGTCGCCAAGTAATATTATTGAAGAGGTGTGCTTAACATTCTCCATAATTTATGACAAGTTTTTCTTTATGGAATTCTCATCCACATCCCCATTGTCTGTCAATAGACCGAATCTTAGATAAATATAAGGTGATGTTCAACTTCCTAGGTATATGAATTTAGGATTGTTGCCCTCGAGTCTTTTGCATTTTTGGAAATACATAGCAAAAAGTTCAACAAGTTCTGATTTTTGTATTTTTTATTTAATTTAAAAAATTTGATTATAATACACAGAAAATAAACTACGTTCCTGACTATATAAAATGTAAAAAATTGGTACTCTGGTAGTTTTTTCCTCTTTGGTAAATTTGATGTAGATGCATTTTACTGCCTATAATTGAATATGGCTCATATTTACATATAGAGTACTTTTTACGGATTAGCAAGAGCAACATTTTCGATAAATTTGACGCACAGAGTTTGTTGCGAGTGATGTCGCGGACAAAGAGCATTATATATAAAAATTTAAATGTATTTTTCGCACATACAAGCTGCTATATATATGTATACGTACACACCTTCGATTATAAACACAATTGCAAAAAAAATTGTACTCTCTCACATTAGCAACCGAACTGTTCGCATTCATTCTTATTTAAATATTATGCATGAATCAAGATAAACGCTAACATTAGCCCCACATCTCCGGTACGTGTTAACATTTTAAGCCAAATGTTAAAAAATTTATGAAAAAGGTGTTCGAAATTTATTATTATTGCTACACATTTTGAAAGAGATCACAGATAGCGGTAACGATGTATAGAAATGTTTTCGAATGTGCTTATTGCTAAACGTTTTGTGATACGAGGTTCCGGTGCAAATGTGAAATTAATTATAGTTTCCATAGTATGAGTATGCCAAATATTATAAAACCTCAGTAACATATGTATGTATGTAATTAGGCCTACAATACAACCCTAAGTGTGACTTATCAACGAACCCGGTTATTTTAATAGTATATGTCTAAATACATTTTATAGTGCTTTCACACCTTAAGTTAAAACCTGGTTTTAACTTAAAACCTACAAACAGCTGATTATTGTTTATATAAAAAAAATAAATTTTAAAAATGTGTTTTAAAATTGAAATGATTTTACATTTTGTGAATGAATATTTGTGAATGTGAATGAATTATCAGCTGTTTTCAATCTTTCTAACTTGATAGCACTGAATATGTACTGTATAAAACAAGGTTGTATATTATAAAACCTACTTAAAACCAATTCAAAAAAGAGAATTATTTTGTATGGTAAAACCAGGTTTTAAGGGTTGGTTTTAAAGTTAAAACCAAATTTTGTTTTAAAACTATGGAAAATGATACATATATACATACATACATACATACATACATACATACATACATACATACATACATACATACATACATACATACATACATACATACATACATACATACATACATACATACATACATACATACATACATACATACATACATACATACATACATACATACATACATACATACATACATACATACATACATACATACATACATACATACATACATACATACATATCCATACATACATACATATATATATATATATGAAGTTTTTGTTCATAATACCTTTTTGTAAGATTATTTTGAAATAAAAGATTTTTTTTTAGTGAAACTCCAAAATAAAACATTATCAGTACAAATTAAATGAACCCACCAATATACACTATTTATATTTGGTTTAAAGCTAACTAACTCAAATTAAATTATTACCAATTTTTCTGTAAGCCTATCTATCTAAAATCTTAAAAATTTCATATAAAATCATACCAACCTATATATGCATTTAATTACTATGAAATATTGTTATTACTAAGTTTTCTTTCAACACTCAAGTTTTCCATTTTTCTTTTAATTATGTTATGGTTACAAATATTAGTATTCATCTTCGTTCCTTCATATATTTATAAGGGAATGCTTATTATTATTCCGCTGACATAATATTGTGTACTTGTTCCAGTTTATAGGCAAGTCGTTGCTTTTGTGAAAATTCGTCTTCTTCTAACGTTACAGTTAATTGTTCGTTATATTTCACTACATATGTATAAAGTTCATGGAGGGCACAATTCGTATTAAATTCCGATGTGTGAAGCTGCAATAAAACAACAACAAAGTGTAACAGCAAAAAGTGTTTAGTTTTTAAAAAATTCATTTAAAAATGTTCTTTTATTTACCCTTGATTCTTCAGCCAGCATTGCATTCATATCTTGATCAGATATTGGTGACATATCTCTGATATCACGGTAGTAGCGATCAACCCATTTGCGATATTCTGGTATATCCTTAGCATATAAAAGCTTTGAGCTTGGCGAATCTTTACCTGCAATTTAATTATTAAATAAAACGATAAAATTAAACAATTTAAATAAGATATAAAATAAAAATGCAATGCTTATTGAAACTTAATATACAAATTGCAGTAAAAAAAAGCTTTATTGTGATTTCCAACATTATAACCAACAATCAAGTAGGGTTGGGGTAGCAACATGACGAAATTTAACTTCCGCAGCAAAGAACTATTGGACTGCAACACAACCACAAATGTCTAAGAAAGAAGTAGAGCATTCAACGTCTACCTTCGGTGATCATAAAAATTAATATCTTATATTGTAGGAATGTTTAAGTTGTGAAGACAAAGTCATTGTACTCATTTACAAGTCAACAATTTACGTCAATAATAACCTACGAACATCTAGGCACATGCACGCTCCTTCATTTATTCTGTACCACTATTTCATCCTCGAAATAAAAACAATTAATAACTTGCTACCAAATAACCAGTTAACTACAACAGGGACGACATCGAATCTGCGTCACACCTCTCTGACAATTCTTTGGCAGTGTATTGCATGAGCAAAAGCTACACCCTGAGAGGACCCCTTAGGAGAAAAGAAGATTATTTATCAGCGAAAATATATTTGCCTTATCGATGTGAACATAGATTGTATATAGCCCGCATAATATTATTATATATAATATTACTGGGTGAAAAAGTCATAATAGTATATTTCGACGTAGGTTCCCATTTTAGAAATATTCTCATATGGCAATAAACAACATTACTCGAAATTACTACTCTGGCAAGTGACAGTATTAAAACAGAAATAAAAAATAGAAACAATAAAATAAAATGATGTTATAAACGTTGACCATAAGAATGTAATTTCAAGAACACAGAAATATCACCCAAGAATAAAATTTACCACTGATACTAAACTACACAGAGTAAGAAATAAAATAATTTCTGACGTATATAAAAAAATGATTACCTGAAAGTTGATAAAATTTAACACTACGCAATCATGAAATCGAACTATAAACATTGCAGAAAACTTTATTGAATGAGTACTGGACATTAGTAATAAGGCTTTTAGAAAAGGGAGAGAAAAAAAATTGTTATTATTATTATAATTATTATTATTATAATAATAATTATTAATAATTATTAATAATATAAAATAATAATTAATAATAATATAAAATAATAATTAATAATAATTAATAATAATATAATAATAATAATATAAAATAATAATAATAATAATATAATAATAATAATATAAAATAATAATATAAAATAATAATATAAAATAATAATATAAAATAATATAAAATAATAATATAAAATAATATAAAATAACAATATAAAATAATAATAATATAAAATAATAATAATAATATAATAATAATAATAATAATAATATAATAATAATAATATAATAATAATAATAATAATATAATAATAATAATATAATAATAATAATAATAATATAATAATAATAATAATAATAATAATAATAATAATAATATAAAATAATAATATAAAATAATAATATAAAATAATAATAATATAAAATAATA
>OY727110.1:2315240-2326996 GCA_963402855.1 Ormia ochracea
AAATAATAATAATAATAATAATAATATAAAATAATAATAATGATATAAAATAATAATAATAATAATAATAATATAAAATAATAATAATGATATAAAATAATAATAATAATAATAATAATATAAAATAATAATAATGATATAAAATAATAATAATAATAATAATAATATAAAATAATAATAATGATATAAAATAATAATAATAATAATAATAATATAAAATAATAATAATGATATAAAATAATAATAATAATAATAATAATATAAAATAATAATAATGATATAAAATAATAATAATAATAATAATAATATAAAATAATAATAATGATATAAAATAATAATAATAATAATAATAATATAAAATAATAATAATGATATAAAATAATAATAATAATAATAATAATATAAAATAATAATAATGATATAAAATAATAATAATAATAATAATAATATAAAATAATAATAATGATATAAAATAATAATAATAATAATAATAATATAAAATAATAATAATGATATAAAATAATAATAATAATAATAATAATATAAAATAATAATAATGATATAAAATAATAATAATAATAATAATAATATAAAATAATAATAATGATATAAAATAATAATAATAATAATAATAATATAAAATAATAATAATGATATAAAATAATAATAATAATAATAATAATATAAAATAATAATAATGATATAAAATAATAATAATAATAATAATAATATAAAATAATAATAATGATATAAAATAATAATAATAATAATAATAATATAAAATAATAATAATGATATAAAATAATAATAATAATAATAATAATATAAAATAATAATAATGATATAAAATAATAATAATAATAATAATAATATAAAATAATAATAATGATATAAAATAATAATAATAATAATAATAATATAAAATAATAATAATGATATAAAATAATAATAATAATAATAATAATATAAAATAATAATAATGATATAAAATAATAATAATAATAATAATAATATAAAATAATAATAATGATATAAAATAATAATAATAATAATAATAATATAAAATAATAATAATGATATAAAATAATAATAATAATAATAATAATATAAAATAATAATAATGATATAAAATAATAATAATAATAATAATAATATAAAATAATAATAATGATATAAAATAATAATAATAATAATAATAATATAAAATAATAATAATGATATAAAATAATAATAATAATAATAATAATATAAAATAATAATAATGATATAAAATAATAATAATAATAATAATAATATAAAATAATAATAATGATATAAAATAATAATAATAATAATAATAATATAAAATAATAATAATGATATAAAATAATAATAATAATAATAATAATATAAAATAATAATAATGATATAAAATAATAATAATAATAATAATAATATAAAATAATAATAATGATATAAAATAATAATAATAATAATAATAATATAAAATAATAATAATGATATAAAATAATAATAATAATAATAATAATATAAAATAATAATAATGATATAAAATAATAATAATAATAATAATAATATAAAATAATAATAATGATATAAAATAATAATAATAATAATAATAATATAAAATAATAATAATGATATAAAATAATAATAATAATAATAATAATATAAAATAATAATAATGATATAAAATAATAATAATAATAATAATAATATAAAATAATAATAATGATATAAAATAATAATAATAATAATAATAATATAAAATAATAATAATGATATAAAATAATAATAATAATAATAATAATATAAAATAATAATAATGATATAAAATAATAATAATAATAATAATAATATAAAATAATAATAATGATATAAAATAATAATAATAATAATAATAATATAAAATAATAATAATGATATAAAATAATAATAATAATAATAATAATATAAAATAATAATAATGATATAAAATAATAATAATAATAATAATAATATAAAATAATAATAATGATATAAAATAATAATAATAATAATAATAATATAAAATAATAATAATGATATAAAATAATAATAATAATAATAATAATATAAAATAATAATAATGATATAAAATAATAATAATAATAATAATAATATAAAATAATAATAATGATATAAAATAATAATAATAATAATAATAATATAAAATAATAATAATGATATAAAATAATAATAATAATAATAATAATATAAAATAATAATAATGATATAAAATAATAATAATAATAATAATAATATAAAATAATAATAATGATATAAAATAATAATAATAATAATAATAATATAAAATAATAATAATGATATAAAATAATAATAATAATAATAATAATATAAAATAATAATAATGATATAAAATAATAATAATAATAATAATAATATAAAATAATAATAATGATATAAAATAATAATAATAATAATAATAATATAAAATAATAATAATGATATAAAATAATAATAATAATAATAATAATATAAAATAATAATAATGATATAAAATAATAATAATAATAATAATAATATAAAATAATAATAATGATATAAAATAATAATAATAATAATAATAATATAAAATAATAATAATGATATAAAATAATAATAATAATAATAATAATATAAAATAATAATAATGATATAAAATAATAATAATAATAATAATAATATAAAATAATAATAATGATATAAAATAATAATAATAATAATAATAATATAAAATAATAATAATGATATAAAATAATAATAATAATAATAATAATATAAAATAATAATAATGATATAAAATAATAATAATAATAATAATAATATAAAATAATAATAATGATATAAAATAATAATAATAATAATAATAATATAAAATAATAATAATGATATAAAATAATAATAATAATAATAATAATATAAAATAATAATAATGATATAAAATAATAATAATAATAATAATAATATAAAATAATAATAATGATATAAAATAATAATAATAATAATAATAATATAAAATAATAATAATGATATAAAATAATAATAATAATAATAATAATATAAAATAATAATAATGATATAAAATAATAATAATAATAATAATAATATAAAATAATAATAATGATATAAAATAATAATAATAATAATAATAATATAAAATAATAATAATGATATAAAATAATAATAATAATAATAATAATATAAAATAATAATAATGATATAAAATAATAATAATAATAATAATAATATAAAATAATAATAATGATATAAAATAATAATAATAATAATAATAATATAAAATAATAATAATGATATAAAATAATAATAATAATAATAATAATATAAAATAATAATAATGATATAAAATAATAATAATAATAATAATAATATAAAATAATAATAATGATATAAAATAATAATAATAATAATAATAATATAAAATAATAATAATGATATAAAATAATAATAATAATAATAATAATATAAAATAATAATAATGATATAAAATAATAATAATAATAATAATAATATAAAATAATAATAATGATATAAAATAATAATAATAATAATAATAATATAAAATAATAATAATGATATAAAATAATAATAATAATAATAATAATATAAAATAATAATAATGATATAAAATAATAATAATAATAATAATAATATAAAATAATAATAATGATATAAAATAATAATAATAATAATAATAATATAAAATAATAATAATGATATAAAATAATAATAATAATAATAATAATATAAAATAATAATAATGATATAAAATAATAATAATAATAATAATAATATAAAATAATAATAATGATATAAAATAATAATAATAATAATAATAATATAAAATAATAATAATGATATAAAATAATAATAATAATAATAATAATATAAAATAATAATAATGATATAAAATAATAATAATAATAATAATAATATAAAATAATAATAATGATATAAAATAATAATAATAATAATAATAATATAAAATAATAATAATGATATAAAATAATAATAATAATAATAATAATATAAAATAATAATAATGATATAAAATAATAATAATAATAATAATAATATAAAATAATAATAATGATATAAAATAATAATAATAATAATAATAATATAAAATAATAATAATGATATAAAATAATAATAATAATAATAATAATATAAAATAATAATAATGATATAAAATAATAATAATAATAATAATAATATAAAATAATAATAATGATATAAAATAATAATAATAATAATAATAATATAAAATAATAATAATGATATAAAATAATAATAATAATAATAATAATATAAAATAATAATAATGATATAAAATAATAATAATAATAATAATAATATAAAATAATAATAATGATATAAAATAATAATAATAATAATAATAATATAAAATAATAATAATGATATAAAATAATAATAATAATAATAATAATATAAAATAATAATAATGATATAAAATAATAATAATAATAATAATAATATAAAATAATAATAATGATATAAAATAATAATAATAATAATAATAATATAAAATAATAATAATGATATAAAATAATAATAATAATAATAATAATATAAAATAATAATAATGATATAAAATAATAATAATAATAATAATAATATAAAATAATAATAATGATATAAAATAATAATAATAATAATAATAATATAAAATAATAATAATGATATAAAATAATAATAATAATAATAATAATATAAAATAATAATAATGATATAAAATAATAATAATAATAATAATAATATAAAATAATAATAATGATATAAAATAATAATAATAATAATAATAATATAAAATAATAATAATGATATAAAATAATAATAATAATAATAATAATATAAAATAATAATAATGATATAAAATAATAATAATAATAATAATAATATAAAATAATAATAATGATATAAAATAATAATAATAATAATAATAATATAAAATAATAATAATGATATAAAATAATAATAATAATAATAATAATATAAAATAATAATAATGATATAAAATAATAATAATAATAATAATAATATAAAATAATAATAATGATATAAAATAATAATAATAATAATAATAATATAAAATAATAATAATGATATAAAATAATAATAATAATAATAATAATATAAAATAATAATAATGATATAAAATAATAATAATAATAATAATAATATAAAATAATAATAATGATATAAAATAATAATAATAATAATAATAATATAAAATAATAATAATGATATAAAATAATAATAATAATAATAATAATATAAAATAATAATAATGATATAAAATAATAATAATAATAATAATAATATAAAATAATAATAATGATATAAAATAATAATAATAATAATAATAATATAAAATAATAATAATGATATAAAATAATAATAATAATAATAATAATATAAAATAATAATAATGATATAAAATAATAATAATAATAATAATAATATAAAATAATAATAATGATATAAAATAATAATAATAATAATAATAATATAAAATAATAATAATGATATAAAATAATAATAATAATAATAATAATATAAAATAATAATAATGATATAAAATAATAATAATAATAATAATAATATAAAATAATAATAATGATATAAAATAATAATAATAATAATAATAATATAAAATAATAATAATGATATAAAATAATAATAATAATAATAATAATATAAAATAATAATAATGATATAAAATAATAATAATAATAATAATAATATAAAATAATAATAATGATATAAAATAATAATAATAATAATAATAATATAAAATAATAATAATGATATAAAATAATAATAATAATAATAATAATATAAAATAATAATAATGATATAAAATAATAATAATAATAATAATAATATAAAATAATAATAATGATATAAAATAATAATAATAATAATAATAATATAAAATAATAATAATGATATAAAATAATAATAATAATAATAATAATATAAAATAATAATAATGATATAAAATAATAATATAATAATAATAATATAAAATAATAATAATGATATAAAATAATAATAATAATAATAATAATATAAAATAATAATAATGATATAAAATAATAATAATAATAATAATAATATAAAATAATAATAATGATATAAAATAATAATAATAATAATAATAATATAAAATAATAATAATGATATAAAATAATAATAATAATAATAATAATATAAAATAATAATAATGATATAAAATAATAATAATAATAATAATAATATAAAATAATAATAATGATATAAAATAATAATAATAATAATAATAATATAAAATAATAATAATGATATAAAATAATAATAATAATAATAATAATATAAAATAATAATAATGATATAAAATAATAATAATAATAATAATAATATAAAATAATAATAATGATATAAAATAATAATAATAATAATAATAATATAAAATAATAATAATGATATAAAATAATAATAATAATAATAATATAAAATAATAATAATGATATAAAATAATAATAATAATAATAATATAAAATAATAATAATGATATAAAATAATAATAATAATAATAATATAAAATAATAATAATGATATAAAATAATAATAATAATAATAATATAAAATAATAATAATGATATAAAATAATAATAATAATAATAATATAAAATAATAATAATGATATAAAATAATAATAATAATAATAATATAAAATAATAATAATGATATAAAATAATAATAATAATAATAATATAAAATAATAATAATGATATAAAATAATAATAATAATAATAATATAAAATAATAATAATGATATAAAATAATAATAATAATAATAATATAAAATAATAATAATGATATAAAATAATAATAATAATAATAATATAAAATAATAATAATGATATAAAATAATAATAATAATAATAATATAAAATAATAATAATGATATAAAATAATAATAATAATAATAATATAAAATAATAATAATGATATAAAATAATAATAATAATAATAATATAAAATAATAATAATGATATAAAATAATAATAATAATAATAATATAAAATAATAATAATGATATAAAATAATAATAATAATAATAATATAAAATAATAATAATGATATAAAATAATAATAATAATAATAATATAAAATAATAATAATGATATAAAATAATAATAATAATAATAATATAAAATAATAATAATGATATAAAATAATAATAATAATAATAATATAAAATAATAATAATGATATAAAATAATAATAATAATAATAATATAAAATAATAATAATGATATAAAATAATAATAATAATAATAATATAAAATAATAATAATGATATAAAATAATAATAATAATAATAATATAAAATAATAATAATGATATAAAATAATAATAATAATAATAATATAAAATAATAATAATGATATAAAATAATAATAATAATAATAATATAAAATAATAATAATGATATAAAATAATAATAATAATAATAATATAAAATAATAATAATGATATAAAATAATAATAATAATAATAATATAAAATAATAATAATGATATAAAATAATAATAATAATAATAATATAAAATAATAATAATGATATAAAATAATAATAATAATAATAATATAAAATAATAATATGATATAAAATAATAATAATAATAATAATATAAAATAATAATAATGATATAAAATAATAATAATAATAATAATATAAAATAATAATAATGATATAAAATAATAATAATAATAATAATATAAATAATATATAATAATAATAATAATAATAAATAATAATATAAAATAATAATAATGATATAATAATAATATAAATAATAATAATGATATAAAATAATAATATAAAATAATAATAATGATATAAAATAATAATATAAAATAATAATAATGATATAAAATAATAATATAAAATAATAATAATGATATAAAATAATAATATAAAATAATAATAATGATATAAAATAATAATATAAAATAATAATAATGATATAAAATAATAATATAAAATAATAATAATGATATAAAATAATAATATAAAATAATAATAATGATATAAAATAATAATATAAAATAATAATAATGATATAAAATAATAATATAAAATAATAATAATGATATAAAATAATAATATAAAATAATAATAATGATATAAAATAATAATATAAAATAATAATAATGATATAAAATAATAATATAAAATAATAATAATGATATAAAATAATAATATAAAATATAATAATGATATAAAATAATAATATAAAATAATAATAATGATATAAAATAATAATATAAAATAATAATAATGATATAAAATAATAATATAAAATAATAATAATGATATAAAATAATAATATAAAATAATAATAATGATATAAAATAATAATATAAAATAATAATAATGATATAAAATAATAATATAAAATAATAATAATGATATAAAATAATAATATAAAATAATAATAATGATATAAAATAATAATATAAAATAATAATAATGATATAAAATAATAATATAAAATAATAATAATGATATAAAATAATAATATAAAATAATAATAATGATATAAAATAATAATATAAAATAATAATAATGATATAAAATAATAATATAAAATAATAATAATGATATAAAATAATAATATAAAATAATAATAATGATATAAAATAATAATATAAAATAATAATAATGATATAAAATAATAATATAAAATAATAATAATGATATAAAAATAATAATATAAAATAATAATAATGATATAAAATAATAATATAAAATAATAATAATGATATAAAATAATAATATAAAATAATAATAATGATATAAAATAATAATATAAAATAATAATAATGATATAAAATAATAATATAAAATAATAATAATGATATAAAAATAATAATATAAAATAATAATAATGATATAAAATAATAATATAAAATAATAATAATGATATAAAATAATAATATAAAATAATAATAATGATATAAAATAATAATATAAAATAATAATAATGATATAAAATAATAATATAAAATAATAATAATGATATAAAATAATAATATAAAATAATAATAATGATATAAAATAATAATATAAAATAATAATAATGATATAAAATAATAATATAAAATAATAATAATGATATAAAATAATAATATAAAATAATAATAATGATATAAAATAATAATATAAAATAATAATAATGATATAAAATAATAATATAAAATAATAATAATGATATAAAATAATAATATAAAATAATAATAATGATATAAAATAATAATATAAAATAATAATAATGATATAAAATAATAATATAAAATAATAATAATGATATAAAATAATAATATAAAATAATAATAATGATATAAAATAATAATATAAAATAATAATAATGATATAAAATAATAATATAAAATAATAATAATGATATAAAATAATAATATAAAATAATAATAATGATATAAAATAATAATATAAAATAATAATAATGATATAAAATAATAATATAAAATAATAATAATGATATAAAATAATAATATAAAATAATAATAATGATATAAATAATAATATAAAATAATAATAATGATATAAAATAATAATATAAAATAATAATAATGATATAAAATAATAATATAAAATAATAATAATGATATAAAATAATAATATAAAATAATAATAATGATATAAAATAATAATATAAAATAATAATAATGATATAAAATAATAATAATAAAAATAATAATAATGATATAAAATAATAATATAAAATAATAATAATGATATAAAATAATAATATAAAATAATAATAATGATATAAAAATAATAATATAAAATAATAATAATGATATAAAAATAATAATATAAAATAATAATAATGATATAAAATAATAATATAAAATAATAATAATGATATAAAATAATAATATAAAATAATAATAATGATATAAAATAATAATATAAAATAATAATAATGATATAAAATAATAATATAAAATAATAATAATGATATAAAATAATAATATAAAATAATAATAATGATATAAATAATAATATAAAATAATAATAATGATATAAAATAATAATATATAATAATAATAATGATATAATAATAATAATATAAAATAATAATAATGATATAAAATAATAATATAAAATAATAATAATGATAAAAATAATAATAATATAATAATAATAATAATATAAAATAATAATAATATAAAATAATAATATATAAAATAATAATAATATAAAATAATAATAATATAAAATAATAATAATATAAAATAATAATAATATAAAATAATAATAATATAAAATAATATAATATAAAATAATAATAATATAAAAATAATAATAATATAAAATAATAATAATATAAAATAATAATAATATAAAATAATAAATAATATAAAATAAAATAATATATAAATAATAATAATATAAAATAATAATAATATAAAATAATAATAATATAAAATAATAATATATAAAATAATAATAATATAAAATAATAATAATAATAAAATAATAATAATATAAAAATAATAATAATATAAAATAATAATAATATAATAATAATAATATAAAATAATAATAATATAAAATAATAAATAATAATATTAAAATAATAATAATATAAAATAATAATAATATATAAAATAATAATATAAATATAATAATAATATAAAATAATAATAATATAAAATAATAATAATAAAATAATAAATATAAAATAATAATAATATAAAAATAATAATATAAAATAATAATAATATAAAATAATAATAATATAAAATAATAATAATATAAAATAATAATAATATAAAATAATAATAATATAAAATAATAATAATATAAATAATAATAATATAAAATAATAATAATATAAAATAATAATAATATAAAATAATAATAATATAAAATAATAATAATATAAAATAATAATAATATAAAATAATAATAATATAAAATAATAATAATATAAAATAATAATAATATAAAATAATAATAATATAAAATAATAATAATATAAAATAATAATAATATAATAATAATAATATAAAATAATAATAATATATAAAATAATAATAATATAAATAATAATAATATAAAATAATAATAATATAAAATAATAATAATATAAAATAATAATAATATAAAATAATAATAATATAAAATAATAATAATATAAAATAATAATAATATAAAATAAATAATAATATAAAATAATAATAATATAAAAAAAAATAATAATATAAAATAATAATAATAATAAAAATAATATATAATATAAATAATAAAATAATATAAAATAATAATAATAATATAAATAATAATAATATAAAAAATAATAATAATATAAATAATAATAATATAAAAATAATAATAATAAAATACTAATAATACATAAAATAAATAATATAAAATAATATATAAATAATTAATAATAAAATAATAATAATAATAAATAATAATAATATAAAATAATAATAATGATATAAAATAATAATAATATATAAAAATAATATATAAATAAAATAATAATAATATAATAACTAATAATATATAAACTATAATAATAATAATATAAAATAATAATAATATAAAAAATAATAAATAATATAAAATAATAATAATATAAAATAATATAATATATAAAATAATA
>OY727110.1:2327196-2400675 GCA_963402855.1 Ormia ochracea
TTATTTGTATTATTATTATTATTTGTATTATTATTATTTGTATTATTATTATTATTTGTATTATTATTATTTGTATTATTATTATTATTTGTATTATTATTATTTGTATTATTATTATTATTTGTATTATTATTATTTGTATTATTATTATTATTTGTATTATTATTATTTGTATTATTATTATTATTTGTATTATTATTATTTGTATTATTATTATTATTTGTATTATTATTATTTGTATTATTATTATTATTTGTATTATTATTATTTGTATTATTATTATTATTTGTATTATTATTATTTGTATTATTATTATTATTTGTATTATTATTATTTGTATTATTATTATTATTTGTATTATTATTATTTGTATTATTATTATTATTTGTATTATTATTATTTGTATTATTATTATTATTTGTATTATTATTATTTGTATTATTATTATTATTTGTATTATTATTATTTGTATTATTATTATTATTTGTATTATTATTATTTGTATTATTATTATTATTTGTATTATTATTATTTGTATTATTATTATTATTTGTATTATTATTATTTGTATTATTATTATTATTGTATTATTATTATTATTTGTATTATTATTATTTGTATTATTATTATTATTTGTATTATTATTATTTGTATTATTATTATTATTTGTATTATTATTATTTGTATTATTATTATTATTTGTATTATTATTATTTGTATTATTATTATTATTTGTATTATTATTATTTGTATTATTATTATTATTTGTATTATTATTATTTGTATTATTATTATTATTTGTATTATTATTATTTGTATTATTATTATTATTTGTATTATTATTATTTGTATTATTATTATTATTTGTATTATTATTATTTGTATTATTATTATTATTTGTATTATTATTATTTGTATTATTATTATTATTTGTATTATTATTATTTGTATTATTATTATTATTTGTATTATTATTATTTGTATTATTATTATTATTTGTATTATTATTATTTGTATTATTATTATTATTTGTATTATTATTATTTGTATTATTATTATTATTTGTATTATTATTATTTGTATTATTATTATTATTTGTATTATTATTATTTGTATTATTATTATTATTTGTATTATTATTATTTGTATTATTATTATTATTTGTATTATTATTATTTGTATTATTATTATTATTTGTATTATTATTATTTGTATTATTATTATTATTTGTATTATTATTATTTGTATTATTATTATTATTTGTATTATTATTATTTGTATTATTATTATTATTTGTATTATTATTATTTGTATTATTATTATTATTTGTATTATTATTATTTGTATTATTATTATTATTTGTATTATTATTATTTGTATTATTATTATTATTTGTATTATTATTATTTGTATTATTATTATTATTTGTATTATTATTATTTGTATTATTATTATTATTTGTATTATTATTATTTGTATTATTATTATTATTTGTATTATTATTATTTGTATTATTATTATTATTTGTATTATTATTATTTGTATTATTATTATTATTTGTATTATTATTATTTGTATTATTATTATTATTTGTATTATTATTATTTGTATTATTATTATTATTTGTATTATTATTATTTGTATTATTATTATTATTTGTATTATTATTATTTGTATTATTATTATTATTTGTATTATTATTATTTGTATTATTATTATTATTTGTATTATTATTATTTGTATTATTATTATTATTTGTATTATTATTATTATTTGTATTATTATTATTTGTATTATTATTATTATTTGTATTATTATTATTTGTATTATTATTATTATTTGTATTATTATTATTTGTATTATTATTATTATTTGTATTATTATTATTTGTATTATTATTATTATTTGTATTATTATTATTTGTATTATTATTATTATTTGTATTATTATTATTTGTATTATTATTATTATTTGTATTATTATTATTTGTATTATTATTATTATTTGTATTATTATTATTTGTATTATTATTATTATTTGTATTATTATTATTTGTATTATTATTATTATTTGTATTATTATTATTTGTATTATTATTATTATTTGTATTATTATTATTTGTATTATTATTATTATTTGTATTATTATTATTTGTATTATTATTATTATTTGTATTATTATTATTTGTATTATTATTATTATTTGTATTATTATTATTTGTATTATTATTATTATTTGTATTATTATTATTTGTATTATTATTATTATTTGTATTATTATTATTTGTATTATTATTATTATTTGTATTATTATTATTTGTATTATTATTATTATTTGTATTATTATTATTTGTATTATTATTATTATTTGTATTATTATTATTTGTATTATTATTATTATTTGTATTATTATTATTTGTATTATTATTATTATTTGTATTATTATTATTTGTATTATTATTATTATTTGTATTATTATTATTTGTATTATTATTATTATTTGTATTATTATTATTTGTATTATTATTATTATTTGTATTATTATTATTTGTATTATTATTATTATTTGTATTATTATTATTTGTATTATTATTATTATTTGTATTATTATTATTTGTATTATTATTATTATTTGTATTATTATTATTTGTATTATTATTATTATTTGTATTATTATTATTTGTATTATTATTATTATTTGTATTATTATTATTTGTATTATTATTATTATTTGTATTATTATTATTTGTATTATTATTATTATTTGTATTATTATTATTTGTATTATTATTATTATTTGTATTATTATTATTTGTATTATTATTATTATTTGTATTATTATTATTTGTATTATTATTATTATTTGTATTATTATTATTTGTATTATTATTATTATTTGTATTATTATTATTTGTATTATTATTATTATTTGTATTATTATTATTTGTATTATTATTATTATTTGTATTATTATTATTTGTATTATTATTATTATTTGTATTATTATTATTTGTATTATTATTATTATTTGTATTATTATTATTTGTATTATTATTATTATTTGTATTATTATTATTTGTATTATTATTATTATTTGTATTATTATTATTTGTATTATTATTATTATTTGTATTATTATTATTTGTATTATTATTATTATTTGTATTATTATTATTTGTATTATTATTATTATTTGTATTATTATTATTTGTATTATTATTATTATTTGTATTATTATTATTTGTATTATTATTATTATTTGTATTATTATTATTTGTATTATTATTATTTGTATTATTATTATTATTTGTATTATTATTATTTGTATTATTATTATTATTTGTATTATTATTATTTGTATTATTATTATTAGTTGTATTATTATTATTTGTATTATTATTATTTGTATTATTATTATTATTTGTATTATTATTATTTGTATTATTATTATTATTTGTATTATTATTATTTGTATTATTATTATTATTTGTATTATTATTATTTGTATTATTATTATTATTTGTATTATTATTATTTGTATTATTATTATTATTTGTATTATTATTATTTGTATTATTATTATTATTTGTATTATTATTATTTGTATTATTATTATTATTTGTATTATTATTATTTGTATTATTATTATTATTTGTATTATTATTATTTGTATTATTATTATTATTTGTATTATTATTATTTGTATTATTATTATTATTTGTATTATTATTATTTGTATTATTATTATTATTTGTATTATTATTATTTGTATTATTATTATTATTTGTATTATTATTATTTGTATTATTATTATTATTTGTATTATTATTATTTGTATTATTATTATTATTTGTATTATTATTATTTGTATTATTATTATTATTTGTATTATTATTATTTGTATTATTATTATTATTTGTATTATTATTATTTGTATTATTATTATTATTTGTATTATTATTATTTGTATTATTATTATTATTTGTATTATTATTATTTGTATTATTATTATTATTTGTATTATTATTATTTGTATTATTATTATTATTTGTATTATTATTATTATTTGTATTATTATTATTTGTATTATTATTATTATTTGTATTATTATTATTTGTATTATTATTATTATTTGTATTATTATTATTTGTATTATTATTATTATTTGTATTATTATTATTTGTATTATTATTATTATTTGTATTATTATTATTTGTATTATTATTATTATTTGTATTATTATTATTTGTATTATTATTATTATTTGTATTATTATTATTTGTATTATTATTATTATTTGTATTATTATTATTTGTATTATTATTATTATTTGTATTATTATTATTTGTATTATTATTATTATTTGTATTATTATTATTTGTATTATTATTATTATTTGTATTATTATTATTTGTATTATTATTATTTGTATTATTATTATTATTTGTATTATTATTATTTGTATTATTATTATTATTATTTGTATTATTATTATTTGTATTATTATTATTATTTGTATTATTATTATTTGTATTATTATTATTATTTGTATTATTATTATTTGTATTATTATTATTATTTGTATTATTATTATTTGTATTATTATTATTATTTGTATTATTATTATTTGTATTATTATTATTATTTGTATTATTATTATTTGTATTATTATTATTATTTGTATTATTATTATTTGTATTATTATTATTATTTGTATTATTATTATTTGTATTATTATTATTATTTGTATTATTATTATTTGTATTATTATTATTATTTGTATTATTATTATTTGTATTATTATTATTATTTGTATTATTATTATTTGTATTATTATTATTATTTGTATTATTATTATTTGTATTATTATTATTATTTGTATTATTATTATTTGTATTATTATTATTATTTGTATTATTATTATTTGTATTATTATTATTATTTGTATTATTATTATTTGTATTATTATTATTATTTGTATTATTATTATTATTTGTATTATTATTATTTGTATTATTATTATTATTTGTATTATTATTATTTGTATTATTATTATTATTTGTATTATTATTATTTGTATTATTATTATTATTTGTATTATTATTATTTGTATTATTATTATTATTTGTATTATTATTATTTGTATTATTATTATTATTTGTATTATTATTATTTGTATTATTATTATTTGTATTATTATTATTATTTGTATTATTATTATTTGTATTATTATTATTATTTGTATTATTATTATTTGTATTATTATTATTATTTGTATTATTATTATTTGTATTATTATTATTATTTGTATTATTATTATTTGTATTATTATTATTATTTGTATTATTATTATTTGTATTATTATTATTATTTGTATTATTATTATTTGTATTATTATTATTATTTGTATTATTATTATTTGTATTATTATTATTATTTGTATTATTATTATTTGTATTATTATTATTATTTGTATTATTATTATTTGTATTATTATTATTATTTGTATTATTATTATTTGTATTATTATTATTATTTGTATTATTATTATTTGTATTATTATTATTATTTGTATTATTATTATTTGTATTATTATTATTTGTATTATTATTATTTGTATTATTATTATTTGTATTATTATTATTTGTATTATTATTATTTGTATTATTTGTATTATTTGTATTATTATTATTCGTATTATTTGTATTATTTGTATTATTATTATTCGTATTATTTGTATTATTATTATTATTATTATTTGTATTATTTGTATTATTATTATTATTATTATTTGTATTATTTGTATTATTATTATTTGTATTATTTGTATTATTATTATTATTATTATTTGTATTATTTGTATTATTATTATTATTATTATTTGTATTATTTGTATTATTATTATTATTATTATTATTATTTGTATTATTTGTATTATTATTATTATTATTATTTGTATTATTTGTATTATTATTATTATTATTATTTGTATTATTATTATTATTATTATTTGTATTATTTGTATTATTATTATTATTATTATTTGTATTATTATTATTATTATTATTATATGTATTATTATTATTATTTGTATTATTATTATAATTTTTCCAGGCATGTGTTTTTTCAGCCTTATTATATAACGTTATTGTAAATATAAGCTTTAGAATATGAGATACCCACTAAAGATCATAACAATTTCAATCACATTGTCTCCTTCATAAACGATATACATATATACATATGTAAATAGTTCCATCTATATTTTTAGAATTCATCTGCTGTGGTGAAAAAAATGAAGATACCTATTCCTTCCTGCCTAATAGTTATGCTGGTTATAGAATGTGCTATTTCTGTACAAATTAGTAGCCAAAAAGGCTTGGAAACTTCGACAATATCATCGTTTACATCCACTTTAAAATCAAAATTTCATCAATCATATATGCCTACGGGGACAATATTATTTCAAAATTCTGCCAGCTCATTATATAGAGTTGGAAAATTAGAAACAGCAAACTTAAAAACGGAAAACTCTAGTAGTAATTCATCATCACTTGCATCAAAATCAGTTAGATTACAGCAGTCACAAAAGAAAGAAAAATTAAATAAAAGCTCATCGTTAAAGAATGCAGAATTTGAAGCAACGACTCCGATATCGGCCGGCGGCATTAAAAATTTTAGTACAATTATTACACACAAAGTGAATTTTGATACAATACTTAATCATTTGGTTGTGGACACGGTGACAGGCCGCGTTTACGTTGGGGGAGTAAATCGATTGTATCAACTATCACCTGACCTGGAAGTTCATGAGACCGTTAAGACAGGTCCGAAAAATGATTCAGTTGAGTGTTCTATACTAGATTGCCCTGTACATGCTCAGCGCAAACCCACCGATAATTATAATAAGGTTTTATTAATAGATCGTGCTACATCTCGTCTTATAGTTTGTGGAAGTCTTTTTCAGGGCACGTGTACAGTACGAAATTTACAAAATGTATCAATTGTGGAACAAGAAGTGCCCGACGCTGTTGTGGCTAATGATGCTAATTCTTCTACTGTTGCATTTATCGCTCCAGGTCCTCCTCAGCATCCTGTCACAAATGTCATGTATGTAGGAGTAACATACACAAATAATTCACCTTATCGTAGTGAAATACCAGCAGTTGCTTCTCGTTCATTAGAAAAAACAAAAATGTTTCAAATCGCTTCGTCGGCTGTCACAACGGGAACGCGAACATTTATTAACTCATATGCTCGTGAAGGATACTTAGTTACCTATATTTACGGTTTCAGTTCGGAACGTTTTTCTTACTTTTTGACTATGCAATTAAAACATAACCATCATTCAAATCCAAAAGAGTACATAACAAAACTTGTTCGCATTTGTCAAGAAGATTCGAATTATTATTCATATACAGAAATTCCCGTTGACTGCATAAGCACTGAGCAAGGGGGTACGAAATATAATCTAGTTCAGGCTGCCTATCTTGGAAAACCTAGTGCTGATTTAGCTGATAATCTGTCAATAACACCACAAGATGACGTTTTGTTTGCTGTTTTTTCTGAAGGACGTGGGAATCGATCAACAGATAACTCAGCTTTGTGTATTTACTCATTGAAAGCAATTCGTCGAAAATTTATGCAAAACATTAAGTCTTGTTTCAATGGGGTGGGATCCAGGGGCTTAGATTTCATATCGCCTAATATGGCATGTGTACCAACCAAATTACAAACGATTGGCGAGGACTTTTGCGGACTTGATGTTAACTCCCCTTTGGGTGGGGATCAACCGATTACCGCTGTTCCTGTGGCTATGTTTAAAGATAATTTGACATCTATATCAGCTACAAGTAACAGTGGATATACAGTAACATTTATTGGTACTAAAAATGGGTACTTAAAAAAAATAGTTATAGAATCGAGTACTGTTGCTAACGAATATGCTAGTATACCAATAAATGTTGGGTCTCCTATCCATCGCGACATGCATTTTGATAACCAAAACCTACATTTATACGTAATGTCTGAATCTCAAGTGGCAAAATGTAAAGTATACGATTGTAATGATTATAAAACGTGTGGCGAATGCTTGGGTGCACGTGACCCATACTGCGGCTGGTGCTCACTGGAAAATAAATGCTCGCCGCGGTCTGCATGTCAGGATGACGTTAATGATCCGCTTTATTGGATTAGTTATAAAACGGGAAAATGTACAACTATAACAAGCGTAATGCCTCATCAATTACAACGCACAACGGCGCGTACTTTAGAATTAATAATTGATCACTTACCTCAGCTCAAGGAGAATCTAGTATGCGCTTTCACCACCGAGGAGAAAGCTCTCTTCACAAATGCCACAAAGAAGCGCAATGGCGTTAACTGCACAACACCCCGTACGGATATGCTACCACAAATTCAACAAGGAAAACATCATTTTACAGCAAAGCTCTCGGTACGAACTCGAAATGGTCCGGATCTAGTTTCAACTGATTTCACATTTTTCGACTGCAGCACACATTCATCATGTACGCGTTGTGTTTCATCAGAATTTCCGTGTGACTGGTGCGTTGAAGCACATCGCTGCACACATGATACGGCGGAAAATTGTCGTAATGATATACTTGTTACTGGGGTGAGTCGTATAGGACCCAGTTATCGCTCCGGTCCTGGTTTCTGCCCTACAATAAATGCCACTGGTGATGGTAGTGAGGTCTTAGTAGCGGCTGGTACAAGCAAATCGATAAAGGTGAAAGTGCATATAATTGGCCAATTCATTGTACAAACACGATTTGTATGTCAGTTTAATATTGAAGGACGTGTTACTAGCTTGAATGCTCAATTATTGGGTGATACTATATATTGCGACAATATGGAATTCCAATATACATCTAGATCTCCAAATTTAACAGCTACATTTGCAGTTATTTGGGGTGGATCGAAGCCGTTGGATAATCCTCATGATATTCATGGTATGTGTCAAACTGATTTGCGTTTTAATTAATATCAAACAATCAATATCAAATAATAATATCAACAATCATAGTAGATCGAATTATTACACAAGCAAACGTGATTTCCTTGACGAAAAATTACTTTTTTTTATCTGCTTTTTGCGATCGGTTTCTTTTTTGTTCTATATTTCGAAATATGGCTTTATGCCAAAAGTGAAAGCACATAACCAACATACTTGCACTATATATAGAAAAACTGGCAGCAGAGAACGGTTACCTAGTTACAAGGCGTAAAGTAGTAACCGGCAACTCTTACCAGTACTACATTCCTGTTTGATAGGAAGGATTACAAAAGTTTTAATAGGTTTTTCGTTAGTTTCCATTTATGTACTTAGCTTTTTCTTTTCTTGTATAAGTTATTTGGCTTCCACATTGCTATTCCAAAAATTCCATAGTATCCTCGAATTCAAAGTTAAATCGGAAGAAGATGCGAAATCCATATGTAATCGGATGAACAATGTTTGCATCGTTTCTCCCGCTGAGTGCAGTTGCAAAAGTCGAAGTACTGGTCTGCTATTAGCAAAAATCTCGAGATGGAAATGGAAAATATCCACCAACATAGTGTGGAGAAGCTACTCTGCAAATATTTTTATAATCAACTCTTTGTTACTGTGATTCTTAACATACTAATACTTTGCGATTTCCTACAATTAGCCATACCTTTTTTATTTGGCAACAGCGATATTGCGTCAATTTTGAAGCAACATCAATTTAACATAAAGTTAATACTAATATTGTGACGATGTTACCTATATATCGATACATACTCGTACAACACACATATCTAATATTTGAGTCAGCCGTTTTATTGTACTTCCTAGTGCCGGTAAAAGTGTTTTTCAACTAATAAAAATTTTGTGAATGCAATAAAATAAAAATGACGTTTCTTTTTAATTCGGACTCCAGTGACGAAGAAAATAAAATAATTGATAGTGCAAAGAAGACTGCTTGTACTTATAATTTGTCGATGAAAAAGAATTAACACTTAACAGGTTGGAAATAGTAAATTCCCAAATAATGGATTCCTTCTCCTTTTTAAGATTTGAGAGTTATTTTCGCTTAAATAACGCATTTTTAAATACTAATTTGAAGCAATAGAGCCTTATTTAAAAGAAGTACGATGTGAACGTGTTTTCCAAATACCATAAAATTGGCAATTAGAAAATAACTTCAACCTGGGACTATCGCAGCAAATGGTATCCAAAATGTTGTAGAGGCTCAGGTTGTCATGGAGAGGCAAATTTATCCACAATGGATAAAGTCTAATATAACAGATGCTGAAAAAATTAAGCTAAATTAAGTTTTTTTTTTTTTTGTTTTTTTAATACAGATTTTTAGGTGTAATTTGGCAGTGAGCGGAAAGGAAGAATATCATCTATATTATTATCGCAATAGATGTTTTAGCTTCAATGTCATAATAGTAAGTTTGTTGCTTTTGTCATCTGCACTATTATTTGATCACGCCATACCGGTCGGCTTGTGAAGGAAGTGGAAAGTCTGGTTACAATTATAAATATGCTAAGGCGCGTAATGTGATATAAAGAATCCATGGGTTTACTCTTGTTTGCGATGCGTAGGTAAGATGCGTTAATAAACTAATTTGGTTCTCTATAACATGAACGCAAGTCTTTCCGCAAATCATATTGAAAAAGTGGCAATACGGACCCCATAAAATTAAAAATGGCAATGTTATGCTTTATCAAATGCCAAAATACATATCAAAAAGCTGACAAGAAATTTTGTAATTAGTTTACAGTAATGATTATAGCAACGATCAAACAACTATAGCGACGTCAAATAAGAAATGAAATAAAAATGATTTGTTTTTTATATCATAAATTTCATGTTAACATTTTTAATGGTTAAATAAATATTGCCGAATAAAAACATAAAAAAAATTTTTTTTGCACTTCGCCGGCTTAACAAAACTTACACTTAATAAGAAAACAGCAACTCAATAGATAAAAATATACATTTATTTTTTAAATATACTTGTTCTTAAAAATGAGGAACTTCATTATTAGCTTATAATCCATGTTTTATATAAAATAAATAATTAAATATAACGTATCACATATTGGATTTACATGTTTTTCTTCAGTTGCGTTTAGTAAATAGCTTGCGCAAGATATTTGCGTTAATGTTGCAGTTTTGACAAGCGCTTTCGCAAAGCAGAGTACGGTAATACTAGACTTTCGCAAATGAGATTCGGTAAGACACATGCGTAAACGCATGTGTACCAAATGTTTAATTTTGCGATCATTTTCTTACGCATCGTAAACGAGAGCAACCGTCCAGGTCTCTTAAAAAATAATTCCGTTGCCTTTTCGGTGCACGTCAACTTTACCTAGGACCAGCGATTGAAATTGTAAATGTATGTGACTCACTTCATTTGTATAGACTATCGACTAGTTATGACAAATGAAGGAACGGAAAATTACTCAAACGACGTAGAAGAAAATGATGGTTATAAAACTAAATAAAGTACAGAGGCGTATCAAAAAAGAAAAGAATTAAAAAAACAAGTTTCCAATAGTTTTAAATTTGTGTGCTCAATTCACATTTATTACATTAGTTTACTTTTTCCTAACCATATCCAGTAGGGCAGGTAATTTAGTACAGTTCTAACCGTCTCCATTCTTCCTAAAATTTAAGAGAAGCAATTCCCCTCCGAAATTCTCTGGTTAGTGATGGATTCTTTGCAGTTTTTGCACAAGCTTCTCGAATTGGCATTTATTTGTTATTTACATTTTTCCATTTAAATTAACACAACACAATATACGAAAAAGTCAACAGAAGTATACAAAAATACAAAAACACAAAATCTAAATCTACTTTCACGTCTATGCTTTTCAAATTCTTAAAACTCATTACAAAGCAAAGCCAAACAACACCAAAAAGGATGAGGACAAAATCAACTAGACAACTAGATGCAACATTAATGGCAATTTTACTTATAGAATACCAAAACTACGGTGAAAGTTATCGACAAGTTGCAGTATTACCAGCTAAAATATGTATTTGCCACAAATAATAAATTTTTGTGTTGCGTTGTATTGGCGTTGCCAAGTAGTGAATATATTGTTTGTAGTCATTACATAAGCAATATAATTTTTTTCTTGCTGAAGATAAGGTTCCATTGACAACAATATGGGCAGCATGTTGTGGGCAAAATAGTTCCGTAGTAGATTTTAGGACACTATGATTTTGTCGTAATGTTGTTTAAATGTAGTAGAAGTAGTAGAATATTTATTATTAATATGATAACATATTTTATGTTTCACGAAACAAATTAAGATTTTCTTAAAAGTATAATATTTAAAAACTTATTAACAAATTATTTTAACGATTATTCAAAAAATTATTATCAAAAAAGAAACAAAAGTTATTTTCATCTTAACAGACATAAAGTAATATTGTAATATATAATTTTTAATTTTTTTCAATGATAAACATAGTTTTTTAAACTGCTTCATATTATTTTCTGCTTCCACGGTAGCTGGTAACGAGTTGAAAAGGCTAACACTGTTATACATTAATGTGTGTTGCGCCGCATTTGTCCTTTGAAAGTCTAATCTAAAATCGTCCGCGTTCCTAACGGGGTATTGATGTGTATTTTTGACATACTGTACACTATGTGTACTATGTGTTGTGCTTGATTTTAAAAATCATCATTAAAACGTTTAGCTTTAGTTTTTGATTAATATTTAAGCATCTTAATGCTTCTAGTATGATCTGTATGGCTGTTAGAGTATCAACTTTATTTCTTATTCTTGTCAAAAAACCAATTTTTTTTTTGCTGTTTTTTTGCATATGTAATCTATGTGTTCTTTAAATTTTAGTTCATTGTCTATTATTACACCTAAATATTTAATTTTTTGTATTTGTTCGATTTTGTTTTGGTTTATGACTAGATTTAGTTCACTATCACAATTTATTAATATCACTTTTGTCTTTTTTTCATTTAGTTTTATCCTATTCATTTTCAATAAATTATTTATATTCCGTATATCATATTCTAACAACTGTTTGCATTCATCAATTGTGTCTCCTATTGTATAGATTAGTGTATCATCTGCATACATTATAATTTTAGATTTTTCTATTACTTTTACGAGGCCGTTTATATATATTATAAAGAGAAGTGCACCAAGGATTGATCCTTGACGCACCCCTGTTTTCACATACACCTAGCTTGTTTTTGAAGACTTATATTTAGTTTGCTGCCTGCTATTTTAGGGGTATGTACTAAACCATTCTAATTCTTTTCCTCTTATTCCATACATGTAAAATTTTATGATTTCTAAATCAACAGTTTCAAATGCTCTTTTGAAGTCAAGAAATAATGCCGTAATGTTTGTTTTTCGTGAACGCATTCTAATATTTTTTCAAATGTTTTTAAGGTGTTTATTGGGCGAAACTCATCACACAATTTCGTATTGGCTAAATTCTCTACAGGCGTTATTAACGAATCCTTCCATATATATGGAAATATTCCGTTTGTCAGCAATTGATTGATTAGTTTTATTAGGAATGGCCCTAAAACATTCCAATTTTCAATAATTAGTTTTGGGTTGATTTTAACACTATCAGATTTATTTTTCATTTGTATACATATTAGTCTTAGGTCACTCATTTTTATTTCCTTGAAACGAAATGTTTCCGAACCATGATCAATGTAGTTGATATAATTTACTTCTTCAATTGATTTAGTTATACTTTGGACATTATCACTAAAGTATTTGTTGAATACATTTGTGATATCTTGTTCGCAACTTATTTCTTCATTTTCAAAAATTACATATTCGATTTCATTTTTTACTTTTCCCCATTATAAGATTTTTAAAACTCTCCACATTTCTTTCTGACCAGTTGCATTATTAATTTTTAATTTGACATATTTATTTTTCGCTCGATTTATTTCATTTTTGTAAGTATCACGCATATTATTATAAGTTTCCCATGAATTACGGTTATTAACTAGCCGTGCTGTCTGATATGCTCTAATTTTTTATGCTTTTAGGTTTCTTAGCAATGAATTGAACCATTTATTACAATCAGAACTCGTATTCACTATCTTCTTTCTAGTATTGCTTAAAATTACTGATTTAACAGAATTCTCTAACAGAAATGCGTTCTGATTTATATCATTCGAGTCAACGTGTTTTATATTTTTAGCAATAAGCTCGCGGTTAAATTCAAACCGATTATAATGAAAATACTCAACTATTTTGCGGGTTGTCTTTTCTACATATTCCCGTGTAGTTTTTTTTTATAACAATTGATTCATGGTCCGATATTTTTTTTTTTGTGAATTTTTGACTGAAACACTTAAATCTTGTCGATCAAAGTTTCCGAGTTTATTGTCTCTCTAGTATATTCATTTACTTTTTGTGGCAGACCAGAATTATTTATTATTTTCTCTATTTCCCGTTTATAAAATGTATTTTTAGACCAATCAATATTAAAGTCACCAACGATTATGGTATTTTTATTCGTTTCCATTATAACTTCAAACTTATTACTTAATATGTTGCTAAACTCCCGTTCACTGCTACTGGGCGATCTCTATATTCCCATAATGATAAGCTCATCACCTTTTACCTTACAGCTTATGGTCAGTATCCATGTATTTGAGTCAGTAACCAAGAGATCAATTAACTTTGTTTTTATTTCCCTACACGTATAGATTAGTACATCACCAGTTCTCCTTGAGTTAGATACACAGTTAAAATTTCTAAAGTTCTCTATTTTTATTTCACTGACATTTACTTCATCTGTTAAATGTGTTTCCGATAGAATCACAATATCATATTGGTATTCTTCAATAATATTTTCTAATTCTGGTTTATTATTTAGAAAACCTTGTATGTTCGCGTAGAGTATATATAATGATTTTGATTGCTAGTAGCCTAGTTTTCTCTTTTTAGCTTCTAATTTATTTAGATACACTGGACAAGACTTGCTAATTGTCAAATGGTCTATATCTAAACCGAGATTAAGCCTTTCGTTTGCCCGTTGACATTTTAAACACTTTCTCACACATTCAAAATTACAATCATTTGATCTATGCTTACCTAGACACTTTACGCATACTTCGTCATTTTTACATACAGCGGCTTTATGGTTAAATCCCCTGCATTTGAAGCATTGTTTCACATCGAGACCATCATATACCCTGCACCTCTCCCATCCTATATTCAATTTTCAGCCACAATTATTTTTGGAAAAGATTCAGGATCTACTTCAATTAGTGCATTATAATAAATTGTGTTCAATTTTTTTGCTTCATACCGTGAGATTATTCTTATATTTCCCTTTTCAACACACTTATTTTGCTTTTTTAATAATTCAATTAATTTTAAGTCTGTATATTTAAAGTTCATTCTCAATAGAACAAACCTTGGAAGTAAAACGCTTGGAATCTTTATTTCATATTTGTCACCAATTTGATTTTCAATAGCACTTTTAATTTTCTTTCTTTCATCATCATTTTCACTTTCAATTAAAATAATTCCATTTGACTTTGTTTGAACGTTACTTATTTTCAATTCTTTAGGGTCTACGTTTTTGTTAAGATCATTTCTTGTTTGACTGCTGTTTTGTTTTACCTTTGGCTTTACTATTAGCGGTACCTCCTTTCTAATTTCAGGCAGAACCATTTTTTGGCTTTTGTTTTTATCATTTTTCAGTACTTCAGCGAATGACATTTGATTGCTACTCACTTTTGATTTATTTTTTAGCTCTTTTATTTCATTCTGCAACTTTTAGTTTTCTTGAACATTTTGATTTGATATGGTATATCTTTCCGCATACTCCGTCCTCCGTCACAGTGTATTCCAGTTTCGCCACGAATTTGTGTTTTACACTTTTCACATTCCATTTTTAAATGCAACTAAAAAATATTCCCGGAATAATATCAGATTGGGAAACCTACTTTCAAGGTACCCTTTTCCGATTTTTTGTGATAAAAAGTTACACATTTTTCCTTTTATAAATATTTTTAAATAATTTTTCAATCTCCGCTCTATACAATTGGCTGTTTATTATAACTGTTTGTTATGAAAGTGAAATAATTAATACATTAAAACTAATCAAGACGGATTGAGGCCGGTAAAATAATAATATTAAAATGTAATATTATTAATGTTGCTTGGAAGTTTCATTTCGTATTCTCGTAGTTCCGAGTCATTGTCAATCGTTTTGTTTTTTAATTCGGTTTAAATTTGTGTATTCAGTGCTATCGATTCTAGTTCTTACTTCTCATATTAGTTCAAGCTCTCTCAACTTACTACCTTTTACATAGATAATGGTCAAACGATATTGTATGATCGCAAAGGGTCAGAAAGTTCTAATAAATAAAGTTCTAAATAAACTTTCCCATATAATTTACCATCACTCACATTGCACCTCTTTCATACTGCTTAGTTGTCATAGTCCTTTTTATTGCTACTATTTTCTCTTCATCTGCTTTGTAAAATGTTCCGCCGAAAGTTAACTTAACTGTTATTGTATTTCATTTTATTTAGTTTTTCCTTACTTTCTGCGAATAAAAATATGTCACCCATTTCCACGTTAGACTTTCCAATATTTTCTACTTCACTGAATGCTTGGGCCACAGACAGGTACCAAACGACGTATATATTAATAACGCCGTAATGACGTAGATATGCACAAATTTCAGTTATTGTTTTACTGAGTAGATCGAAACACGTAAGCAACATTAAATATATTTATGGTACCGCTAATTATAACTCAAATGTTGAAAACTTTAAGTGTTTAATATAATAACTTTATATACATTTATATTAATTTTTAAGGCAAAAATTATTTACGTATGCTATAACCAAATATATGTAGTAAAGAATTATGGTATCTTCCAAAATAAAAAACGAATTGCTTTTCTAAAAATATATTAGATTTATCTACCCTATTTACCAGTGCATTTATAATTACAACTATACCTAAAAATTTATTAAAAACAACATTTAATGCTTCTATTCCGCTTCTATTGCTCCACTTTAATTCACTCCGTAAAACTGTGTTCGACTCCGTGCCCCTTTTTGGCAACACATATTTCACAGAATATAGTGATTACATTTAATTACATTAAAGAAAATAGTAGCACAAGTGATGACACAGGTACATTTTCTTTACATCTCCCCCCTTGAGAAAGACAATTACTTATATTATTATACGTAATTGTTCAATGTTTATCAGTTTCCACTGGAATAAGCTTGGTATGTGAAAAAAATTTGATGGTGTTTTTTTATGACCGGTGTTAACCTATGTGTGTGAAGATAAATTTCGAAATTTATCACCCCGGACATAAACCACATGATTTAACAGACTTCTGTTAAGGTGATAACATAGCTCTGTTAATGCAGAACTAGCCGACCGTAAATGTAGAACCGTGGATGTAGTTGCATCAGCTGTTCGATTCTGGTATACGAACAGCAATGCAAATGCCTAGCTGAACGGCCGTGTATGTAATTGCAAAGTTGAATCTGTAGAAAGCAAAGTTGTCATACAACGGCAGATGTAGTTGCAAGCGACTCAACCTATTCAAAATAGAATTTCACGTGAAACACGTAGTTGGGGATAACACATTTCGAAGTAAACAAAAGAAGGGCACAACAACTACTTTTTAGTATTTTTGGCTCTTGTGTTAATTCAACCCTTTATTTCATAAATTTACTCGTCTATGTCAATTGTTTTCTTATTGAAATATAAAAAGAGACTTTGATAATCGTTTTAACGTATTCGATGCAAAAATGTTATGATAATATTCAGCTTAGTGGTTGTCGAAGATTAGCAATTATTTTAGTCTACATGTTATTAACATTCATATGAACATATTCTGAAATAAATTCAAAGTAATGATATAAGTGCATGCGTACAATGTTTGTAATCATGTTCGTAATGAAAAAGAATAATAAATTGAAACAAAGATTATAATAAAGTAATGAAAATGACACTTTATAAATAAAAAAAATAACAATGTTTAAAACCATTCAATTAATTATTTTTAGGCATTACATATGTAAATGAGTGCAAAAAACTTATTTTTAGCTTTGTTCACAAAAATATCAAGTTGTAACACAATTTTAAAAATTTTATAGTAGTGAATGGTACTTTTGGTACTTTTTTCATAAACCCACATTTAAAGGCCTATTTAGCCGACCGTTGAAACCGTGTAAACTGTAAATGTAGTTGCAAACGATCGTTGCTTATACGAATGACTTATACTGATTACGTCTTGCGCAGGTCCGTTAGTTTTGTTTGAAAATCATCTGTTTTGTGTGACGTCATCAATGGGCAAAAAATATTGCTTTGTATGAATTTTGTAAGTGTTCTTTGAATAACATTTAAAAAAAGGCAGAAAAAGACAAGCCATTTAAAGAAAATGCGATGTGCTGTAAAACAATTTCTTTGAAAGTGATAAAATTGTATTTAACTCTTTTATTAATTTCAATTCTCTCTAGTTTCATGTCTTATCATGTCTTATTTGTATTTTGAAACTAAAGTAATAACGAAATTTAATATTTTTTGAAATAGTCTTTTAATCTGCCAGTGCAAAAAACCAATTTTGTTAATGGAATCTAAACTTCGTCTCTTAAACTCTAAAAAATTAATATTAATATTTGCGTTTGCAATATAACCTGACGTAAAAATCTGATATTCTTCTTATGACCACTGGCTGAAGCTTTTCAAATTTAACTGAAACATGTTGCATAATACAAGGTTTGTATAAAGCAATCCCATCCGATAAATTTTAATAGTTCGCTTGTGTATAAATCACAAATAATACTATAAACTTGAAAATAGTGTCGGAAGAATTGTAATTTTCTTTTTAAGAGGGTTCTTACGTCCACGAAGTTTTCTAAACAATTCAAAAATTATTTTCAATACAAAGTTTGTGAAAAAATATATGAATATTAAAAAATATCGTCTCTCAAAAAACAAAACAAAGTCCTTTTAATTGATTTTGTAACTTTGCAACTCTCTGAAAATTTCAGAATAAGACAAGACTTTTTAAATGCCTGAAAGTAATATACAAATACCAATTCAAAAATGTACAAATTTACGTTTCACTAACATTTGTTATAAAATTTGTTTCGCCAATAAAATGTTTAAAACCATAAATAAATTTTCATATGTATACATTTTCAGTATGTTTTTTGTTTGATAAAAACTATTCAAAAGAAATATCACAGACTACACATACATATATCACATATTTAATTTTATAAATTTAAGTTTTTTTCTAATTATTTACTTTAAAAGCATTAAAATCCACAAAAAATTTATAGTTGGCAAAATTAATTCGCCTTTCAAGGTGCATATTGATGCGGAGCCCGAAGTCGACCATGAACCAAGTGACATGGCCTACGATAGGCTTGAAAATTTTGCAGGCTTTATATGCCAAAAATAATGGAAAATACTTATATTAAAAATATATAATAAATACTTACTTATATCAAAGGACTGTTTGAAACTACATTTGGAGCAAGCGAGCCACATCGACTACGATAAAAAAGTAAAAACTTTATTTTTCAGGCCTCGAATGTTTTTTAAAATAAGAAAACTAAACCAAGAGTTACGTGATAACTTTCTATCTCGAAAAATAAAATTCGCAAAAATAATAAAATAAATTAAAACCTATTTCCGTTTTGCTTTTATTTGTAATTAAAAGAAACATTTGTTCAGTAAGGCTTGGATTCTGAAGGTGATAGATTTTAGAACGGACGGACATGGCTATATTGTTTTCCCTGTTGAATGCCGTTTATGCTGGAGCCTATCTTGATCCCTTCTCCATGTTTCATACGAAAAAGTCAATACACACTGGCAGGCGAGTTGGTCGGCATAACTGAAGCAAATGTTTTTGCTTCTTGGCGTTTAATAATTGAATTTTAAATGCTTTGAAAACACAATAAATTGCTTCTGAAACAAATTTTTATTTTATTTCACCAAAATAAACTTGAAAAAAAGTTATATTTCCAATAAATGCTGATATTTACAAATGTAAACCACAAAATCCAAACAAATCTCAAAGCGGAATAAAAAAAGTAAACATTTATGACGTATATGCGCAGTAGACAATTGTTTTGACACACTTGAGTGCGCAATCGGTATAAGTCATTCGTGCGTTGCTTACATAAAACGTAAAACCGTGAAAAAAAACATACCCGTTTTTCATGTTTTTAGTTTAGTTTGCCATTTGTCGTGTACAAGTGAACATGTAACGAAGGTGCTATTCGATTTCAATATAATTTGTAATATGAACCTTTTTATATTTTTCCTTCCTTTTAATACATTAATTTTTTATTAATTAAATATTTCCATTATTAACTTAATAAATATTTCCATTATTAACTAAAACATAAATAAGTATTTTTAAATAAAAAATTAAATTCAAGGTAAAACGTAACCAAAAAATTTGCAAAAAAATATCATTAAATTCAGTCTGATAATTCTTTTTTTTTCGGATTTTTGAAACGCGGACAAATGTTATTATACTGGAATTCATTTCCCTGCACTAAAATTGTAAGTTTTTCATCATGCATTGCTCTTTTATTTAAAAAATCCAAACAGAAAGTAAACAGCTGTTCGAAACATTGATGGCAGTTCAGGGTGACAAGTATTAAATGTGGGTTTATGAAAAAAGTACCATTCACTATTATAAAATTTTTAAAATTGTGTTACAACTTGATATTTTTGTGAACAATTGTAAAAATAAGTTTTTTTCACTCATTTAGATATCTAATGCCTAAAATAATTAATTTTATTGGTTTTAAACATTTTTATTTTTTTTATTCATTTTCATTTATTATTATTATACATTTTCATTACTTTATTATAATCTTTGTTACAATTTATTATTCTTTTTCATTACGAACATGATTACAAACATTGTACGCATGCACTTATATCATTATTTTGAAATTATTTCAGAATATGTTCATATGAACGTTAATAATATGTAGACTAAAATAATTGCTAATCTTCGACAACCACTAAGTTGAATATTATCATAACATTTTTGCATCGAATACGTTAAAACGATTATCAAAGTCTCTTTTTATATTTCAATAAGAAAACAATTGACATAGACAAGTAAATTTATGAAATAAAGGGTTGAATTAACACAAGAGCCAAAAATACTAAAAAGTAGTTGTTGTGCCCTTCTTTTGTTTACTTCGAAATGTGTTATCCCCAACTACGTGTTTCACGTGAAATTCTATTTTGAATAGGTTGAGTCGCTTGCAACTACATCTGCCGTTGTATGACAACTTTGCTTTCTACAGATTCAACTTTGCAATTACATACACGGCCGTTCAGCTAGGCATTTGCATTGCTGTTCGTATACCAGAATCGAACAGCTGATGCAACTACATCCACGGTTCTACATTTACGATCGGCTAGTTCTGCCTTAAATAGGCCTTAAAAGTTATTATTTAAAAAATTTCCATGTGCCCATCACCTCCCGTTCTCCTGGAATACATCCTTTTAAAAAAATCTGATATTTTTACACCACATTATTCTATTTTTTGCAGAGATGCCATATTTGAATCGTACTACTATGTAAAATATTATATCAGGGCCCTTACTACATACGCGCTAAAACCGATTTTTATTGCGACGCCATGTCATGTTTACGAAACAATCTTATTTTAATCTAACTTGTATTTACCAGAAACTATGAAGCGAAGTTTTAGTTTTTTATCACAGACTTCGGTCAATATATACACATGCTCTTCTTTGCTTTAAGATAAGTACATTTACTGGAATTGGAATTGAAAGTCGTATCCGGCTGCAATTCAACAAAAAGGGTTAACTGCTTTTACCCAATTAGAAAGTCATTCCCCAACTTAAAGGCCGTTACGAGTGATATATATATATATATAATATATTAATATACATAATAATAATAATAATAATTAATAATAATAATTAATAATAATAATAATAATAATAATAATAATAATAATAATAATAATAATAATAATAGGTACGTGTTGCCCCTTTCAAGTAATCTAATTTTCATATGAAGGAAAAGGAATTAAATGGACGTTAATATAAAAGTTAATGAAGATAACTGCGAGTATACCATATGCAGAAAAAGGCATACATTTGGTTTTTCAATTGCTAAATAAGACGCTAGCAAAATTACAATTATTATTAGAAGAATGAAAAAACAGTAAAACTAAAAAGGTGAAAACTGATCTGTTTTTTTACCTTGCATTAAATACATTTAAAATATTATATTCCTCGTAACACCTTTAATACTTAATATTAAAACATAATTACCTAGTCTGTGATCTGATGTAGAACAGGAGTCCATGAAAGTTTGTGCAACTACTGATAGGCAAGAATCAACAATATTTGATTTGTGTATATCAAAAACAAAGTTAGGATTCTTAATAAGATTCACCCAAAATCTAAAATAAGCAAAGAAAATATAAAATCATAAAAAATATTTATTGGTGCACATATAAATATCGTGTAAATTACTATTTCTAAATTATATAAATATTATATACATTACTATTACGTAGTAAAAAGTTACTTCCAAAGAATAAAAACAAAATTGCTTTTCTAAAAATGAATTAGCTTTATTTAGTCTATTTAATAATACATTAATTTATTATAACCATACCTAAAAATGAATTAGAAACAGCATTTAATGCTTCTATCCCGTATAACTGTTTCTCTACTTTAACTGCTCTACTCCGTATAACTGTGTTTTTGACAACACATATTTGACAGAGTATAGTTATATTAAAGAAAAAAAAATGTACCATCACAAGTGATGACACAGGTACATTTTCTTTACATCTCCCCCCTTGAGAAAGACAATTACTTATATTATTATACGTAATTGTTCAATGTTTATCAGTTTCCACTGGAATAAGCTTGGTTATGTGAAAAAAATTTGGTTGTGCTTTTTTATGACCGGTGTTAACCTCATATATTGAATTGGAAATTTTATTTAATATTTGATATGGTCCAATTCTTATTTCGTCCAGCTTTTTCCTGTTCATGCGATTACCATTTTCCACATAAACTAAATCTCGCTTGTTTAATTTGACTTCCGTTCTATGTAGATCAAATCGTAGTTTATTATTTTTGTGGGAAGTTTTCGTGTTCTCTAGAGTCAATTTTCTATCTCGTTCTAAGTCTTCATCCATGATTTGTGGATTTAATTCGTGAGGTAAAATATTTATGTTTTCTCCTTCCAGTAGGTATATTGGAGCAAATCCTGTGACTGTATGTTCCGTTTCGTTATACTTCTCTACACACCTCTTTGCAATATTTGTCCATGCTATCTTCTTTTTATTTTCATTTAGCGTGCATCTTATTTTATTAACCAGTGTCTGGTATAATCTTTCATTTAAGCCATTTGAAAACGGGACATTAACTGCAGTAAATATCAATTGTATGCTTTTTGCTTTCAGAAATCGTTTAAATTCTTCTGAATTTAGTCCAGGATATTGGTCTGTGAGAATTGTGTTTATTTCGTGGTCTTGAGATACCTTCTTTACCAGTGTTATGAAATCATTAGCATTTTGGTTTTTTGAAGTAAGAATATATGCGTATCGTGTAAAATGATCAACAAGTAGATGTAAATATTTCTTTGTAGAGCGGGATCCTCCAAAACCTCCAATAGTATCTATGGATACAATTTCGAAAGGACATGTCGCTGGTCCCAACTGTGACATCAAGCCATACATCGACTTCTTTCTTGATTTATTTTTTTTTGCAGATTTCCCATGTATCACAAATACTTTTGATGTTAGAAATTAAATTTTTTGTTGTATAAAAAGGAGATTTTTTTTAAAAAATTTGAGTTCTCCCTATATGGCAGAGGCATTGTGTACATCATGTATTAGTGTTCTACAGAAGTTTTCCGATAGAATAATTTTATCTTTTCTTTTAAAAGTTTTGTAGTATATATCGTCCTTCAATTTGAATTTTTCTTTCTTATCCTGCAGATATATATTTGTACGTTGGTCCATTTTTATATCATGTAGATTTATTAAATTCACAACCTTCATAACCTCTTCTGTATTTTCAAATGATTCCAGAAATGGATTTCTACTCAAACAGTCTGCTTCTTTATTAGATTATCCTGTGTTATATTTAACCTTAAAATTGTATTGAGGTAGGTAATAAGTCAAATCTCCCAGTTCCTCATTTGTTCTGGACTTTATATTCATGTTTTCTAAAGGTTTGTGATCCGTGTAAGCAGTAAACTCTTTCCCCATAAGCCAATGCTGCCAATATTTTACACCTTCTTTTATAGCCAAACATTCCAGATATATTGCTTTCTTCTTCTTTTGGTATTCATTAAGTTTCTTTGAAAAGTATGCGACTGGCTGCAGTTCCCAACTTCGTCCTCTTGTTTCAGCACAGCTCCTATTCCTTTAATGCTAGCATCTGTGTATATTTTTATTGGTAAATCTGGGTCGTAAATTCTTAAAATTGGTTCAGAACAAAGTAATGCTTTTATTTGATCGAAAGATTCCTGACATTTTTCGGACCAGATGAACTTTTCATTTTTCCTCAGCAAGTTATGCAAAGGGTCCAGGATAATAGCAATTTGTGGAACAAATCTATGATAATAATTTATTTTTCCTAGGAATTGACAAACATTTTTTCTTGTCTCCGGCACTGGAAAATTCCGACAGCTATTAAATTGTTTGTCAGTGGTTTCATTGAATTATTTTGTATGACATGACCTAAATATTTTATTGAATTAGCTGCAAATGTACATTTGGAAAATTTAAGTCTAAAACCTTCATTTAATACAGCCTCCAACAATGTTGACAAATGTAGAAACGCAAGTTTGTGTTTTCTTATGATGTTGCTCAATATTCTTTGAAAAATTGCTGGCGCTGTTTTTAAACCAAGATGCACCAGATGCTCTAAACTTCTAAGCTCATTAAAAAGATCATTAGTTCCCGTTAAATTATTCCGGTCTATTCTATCGCATATAAAATTTGGTATCCCAATGGCAATCAAATCTATCAAAATTTTCTTATCAAGCGATTTGTTTACCTCCAGTAAAATCCTGTTCTTTTTTAAAGCATAGTCAAGCAGATATCCATTGACATATTTATACTCGATAGCATATCTTACGGGATTCCATCCTTTGTCTGCATATGTCTCACAAAAAATCTTTTTCCACTGTTCCCAATCAGAGTTTATTGTATATTTGATAAGCATTGAACTGTACCAGTCAATACAAGACCCTTCCAGAAATAATCTTAGTATTTCAATTTTATCTACATCTTGGTCTATTTTCCACCATAAGCATTCGCTTTCAAATATTTCCATCCATTGTAAAACATTTGCATTTTTTCCTGCAAAGTATCATCCACCTGTTCTAATAAATAATTGTGAAAATGCATATTCCCATCAGAATCTTTGTATATTTTCAGCTTTTCCTCATCCAAAATAAACCATAATTTTCTTGAATTTCCTCTTCTGGTTAACGTTGACTTTACCTTTTGGAAAGTAGGCAAGTTTTTTAGGTTTTTATGCTGTGAAATGTTTTGAAATTCATTTGGTATGACAAAAATCTGATTTTTATCAATTTCTATAGAGGTTATGGTAATTACATTCGTTTTGTTGTCATTTGCTAATGCTTTTACAACAAACTCAAACCTCAGTTTTTCCATTTTAACGAAATGTCTGCAGAAATGTTGTTTTGTAGTAAAAAATTACAGTATCTTACAAAATAAAAATATAATTGCGTTTCTAAAAATATATTAGATTTATTTACCCTATTTAACAGTACATTTATAATTACAACTATATCTCAAAATGAATTAGAAACAACATTTAATGCTTCTATTCCGCTTCTATTGCTCTACTTTAATTCACTCCGTATAACTGTGTTCCGTTCCGTGTCACTTTTTGACAACACATATTTCACAGAATATAGTGATGATATAATTACATTAAAGAAAATTGTGGCACAAGTGATGATACAGGTACATTTGTGTTTCACTTTTCTTTACATATATAATATATATATATATATGTATATGTTATCTTATATATAAAAATAAGTTGGGTTTTCTTTCCTGACGCTACAACTCTAGAACGCACGAACAAATTTTTACGCTTTTCCATTTGTTGGAAAGGTATCGAGCTCCGTGAGGTTTATAGCAAAAAAAATTCAGGAAAAATTTCAAGAGAAAAGTAGGAAAGCAGAGAAAATAATTTTCACATATAGAGCCATCTCTGAATGTATAGCATGTACGCAAGTACGTGTTGTGTGAGTATACTTCACGAAAGTAGATACCGCCTGTGCGTGATACATTGTTTGACAGCTACTCATTGTATTCTGCTCAGTTAATTTAATATAACATTTATTATGCGCACGTTTTTTCAAACGGTAACTTAAAACCGGTATTGTGTTGATTGCGAAATTGAAAATAAAGTTATTCGTTTCCTAACATTTCAATTGGAAACCATCAAGTCAATAACGCCTATTGTGCAGATTGTCATTCAATTTCAACAGCAGGCAATTGTTCTTAAGGTGGTAAGTTGAATTGTGTAAATTATGTAGATCGTGCATTTGAGGTTAAATTCACCAGTCTGTCCGTAATGTCTAAAATGTCTAGAAGATGATGCGCGAACGTCGGTCGCCGCACTAGACATGCAAGCCAGTAAAACCTGTATTCACAGAACTTAAGTGAAGACGGGCAAAATATAATTAGAGAAAATGCCGGAATGAGACTCTTTTAGATGGCGGTCATACTGCACATTCTGCGCTTAGATTGCCACTCAATTTAAACAAAATTCATAGCCCAAAATGCAATATTTCCCGATCCAATTCAATGGGAAAATTGTTGATGCAATGCAAGCTCATTTTTTGGGATGAGTGCACAATGGCACATAAGAAATCACTTGAAGGACTTAAATTCACACTGAAGGATCTTCGCCGAAATAACAACACCTTTGGCGGCTTGATGATATTGCTGGCAGGCGATTTCAGGCAGACGTTGCCAGTAATTCGACGTGTAACGCTTGCAGATGAATTGAATGCTTGCATGAAAGCATCACCTTTGTGGAATAACGTAAAAACATTATCTCTAACCACTAATATGAGAGTTTAACTTCAAAATTATCAAAGTGCTGCACAATTATTATGATATTGCGTAATTTGAATCCACCGCGACTTTGCAACGGCACTCGAGTTGCGGTGAAAACACTTGCGCCAAATTTGATTGAGGCAACCATTATTAACGGAAAGTACGCAAGTGAAAATGTATGTATTCATCGAATATACATATATATATATACTAGCAAACCTGGCGAACTCCGTTTCGCAACCAAATGGCTTCGCTTTTTGTAACATTTTGTATAATGACATATATATATATAAATATATATATATATATTGGAGGCTCATACTTTTTTTTATCGTTGTCATCTTTTTTATCACCAGAACCTCCTTGAGCCGATTGATTTTGACCCATTGCGCTAAATTACCAAAAGTTTTTTAATTATTAGCTTCAGGTTTTTACTATTATTATAATGCTTACAATCGGCTTATATATATATATGTTTTTTGAATATATATACGACGAATCATGGGTGTATGGCTATGTAAGCGCCACGGAGAGCCAAGACCGAAAAAGCACGTCAAGTTCACTGTTTTCAATGATGTGGTCAATAAGCAATACAACGTTAAAGTTATGCGCCGTTTGTGCCAAGAAATGCACAGAATTGAGGCTTGTGCATCATTTTTTGGCCAAAAACAAGACCGTAGTCATGCCTCAACCACTGTATTCACCAGACTTGACTTTTTCTTGTTCCCAAAACTGAAGACACCGAAGAAAGGAAACTATTTTACTACGATTGAGGAGAAAAATCAAAACAGGAGCTGTTGGCGATACCAAAAAGCGCGTTTCAAAAGTGTATCAAGGATTGGAAAAAACGCTGGCAAGGTGTATTATATCTGAGGGATATTACTTTGAAGGGGACAAGATAGTTATTAATGAATAAATAAATACTTTTGGAAAAAATTGCAAATAAAGTTTATTTTTTAATCACACCTCGTATAATACATATTTTCTCGCTAAATAAAATTACATATTCTTATAATTTAATATTACAATTTATATATAATATTAATTAAATTTTTCTATGCCTAAATTTGGGGTTGACAATTTTCTTACAACTGCTGGCAATTATTCCCCTTATTGCCTATATCGTCATCGTCATCAATCTAATATCAATCTCAAATTTTATCGACATCATCATCAATTCAATATGAAACTGGTATCCCTTAATGCAACCCATACAATACAACCATTGGTACAACTCGCTTAGTAATCAAGTTGTGTGTTGTGCCCACAGACGATAAAATCTCTTCGTACAATTTCATTTTCAAAAAATTTACAGCTGGAAACAACAAATAATAAACACGCATTCCATGAAGCAAAACAAATTAGGCTTACATTTTGTGAAGCAATAAAACAATTGAAAGCCCTTTAAGTAAATTAAATATTTATTGACGTTCAAATTTTTTTTAATCTAAAAGATTTTTAAAAAATAAAAAAATAAAAAATAAAATAAAACTTCAAATGAAAAACTTTAAAAAATAAAACTTCAATGAACTGTTTTTAATTGCATATAATTTACTAATATGGGCTATCATTAAATAATTCATCGTAGAACTGTGCTCTGGTTTCATTTCAGCTGTGTCTTCCATTTTTAATTAGTATTCACGTTAGTTTTCTTTGCTTTCAAAAACCAAATTAACCGACGACACGTCTTTCTCTCGCAAAATTAAAATGAGAATGATGTACGAAGTCGCATAACTAACCCACAAACGTTGCAACGCGTTGGCACAACTTACCAAAAATCAAAAAATTTTGATTTTTCATACAACCGAGACACAACTTCATACAACAGGCCCACACACGTTACAATCTTGATTACAACCTGCCCAAGTTGTGCCAACGGTTGTTTCGTGTATGGGTTACATAAGAGCAGTGTAACGATGTCGATGGTTTATCGATTTTTATAGCACATCAATAAAAAATGTAGACAGCTGGTTTTCTTGTTTTCAGTTTTTGCAAGGTTGTTTTTTTGAAGGAGAGTGAAATATTTACAAAAATATAAAAATTAAAAAGGAACTACAGTGTTAATATAAATAAGTGGATAAAATAAATAAGTAAAATGTGGTTTGTTCCTGATTGTAATTCTGATGCCAGTGATGTGGAAAAGAAAAAGGAATTGGTGGTACAAAGAAGAAAAATAAGGCAGACATCAAATATATTTCAATTACCTGATGAAGGAAAGTAACTAATAAATTAAGCGTGCTTTCTATTTGCTATGACTTAAGACTTATGCCGTTTTCTTTTCTACATTAAAAATGTCGCCCTGTGAAAAGGTGCCTTTTTAAAATGCATTGCCCGCCCTGTGAAAGAGCAATTTTTTATACAACGAGAAACGAACACAAATTAGAAAAAAGTGCAATGCCTTTTTTTACAGCTGATAAACAAACATTTTCTGTATATCTTATGAAATGTGTATACAAAAATGATCAGTTGCCAGACTGCTAATTCATCTGCTTGAGAAAACAAATATATTTTTTTTAATATCTCATACAAATAAGCAGCCGCATAGTGCTCTTTTGTTTGTTTTATTTGATACAAAATATAAAAATAATTATTAAAATCTAATTTTCTGACTCTTTCAACTCAAAAGACTTTTTTTGAACATTTTCTGGTAACGCTGTGCAAGAATAAAAACCATGGGTTTTACAAGGCAATTTCTGCCCTGTTGATTTGTTCAGGGCAAAAGTGCAATGCCTTTTGCACTGCGAAAGGGCAACATTTTTTAGAAAAGAACACGCAACCCTTTCACAGGGCAACGCATTTTCGAGAAAAGAACACAAAATTTCCCTCCCTGCGGGTAGTGTTGCCTTTTTTTGTAGAAAAGAAAACGCCATTAATTTCTTTGAAAGGTTCGAAATTTTTTTTGCTTTAATAAGGATACATTCAACTATGTGCTGGAGACTATAACACCACATTTAAAAATTCGAGTGAGGTCGACACATATTTCGAATACCATAAAATTAGCTGCGACGTTAAGGTTTTTAGCGCAAGGATCCTAAATCCGATTCTTCCAGAGATCGGATTTTCCTGGTGTTGTTGGGTGTGTGGATGGCACCCACATAAAAATATTGGCTCCAAATAAAGAAAATCAGCATCTTTACTTAAATGGAAAGGGGTATTTCAGCTTAAATGCAATGACTGTAAGTTCTTCAAAATATTTTGCTTGCTCTTTTCTTTTAATTTACATATATATTTGTTATCAATATATATTTGTGATCACAAAATGCGAATACGCTTCTTAGATGGTCAATATGGAGGTTCTTCTCATGACTCTCCAATATGGAATGTTAGTCATTCTAAACGTATTTTAAAAGAAAAATACAATGCTGGTGATAGTAATTCGTGGTTATTAGGTAAGGGATTATTTTCTATTAAAAATAATAAATCTTTTAAATATCCTACTTAGGTGATGCAGGCTATCCACTTGAACTTTTTTTAATGACGCCATATCGTCCACCGCTTCAGGCAGTGCCGAAGCTGTTTATAATACGAGACATGCGAAAGCGCGGAATATAGTGGAACGAACTATTGGAGTTTTAAAAAACCGATTTCGATGCCTTCTTGGCGCTCGTCAGCTGCATTACACTCCGGAAGAGCCAGTAAAAACTGTTAATGGCTGCGCTGCACTTAACAATATGTATATTCAATAAGGTTTAGATATTACTAATGAATTAGATGTGTACAAATTTATGAAGAAGTGTATGACGACGTTGAAATTATACAAGGTTCTGAGGCAGCTCATATAAGTAATGAATTCAATTCAGTCTTTTAATTCATTTTCTTACAAATATTAAAATATTCTTATACTAAAAACGTAAGCAGCAAAACAAAAAATTCATTAAAGACTTTAATATAAAGGCACATTGTAAAGGTTATTGTATACATATGTGTGTACATATATTTTATTGGTTGAAAGGACAACATTATATTTTTATCTAGCTTTTGTTCAGTCGCTCCAACTCTTTTTCCTTGATTAATAATTTTATTTTTTTAATTTTTATTTCGGATTCATGCTGTTCTTTTTTTCTTTCATTTTCCTCCAATAATAACTGAAATTTTTTTTTCTCTTTCTAATAAATCTTTTTGGTATCTAATTAAGTCTCTTAGAGTCCTTTTCATCGTTTTCAGCAGTTTGTACTGATCATTATGGGATGCAGGTTTTTGTGCGGTAGATTTTTCCTTTATTATTACAGGAGTGGAATTTTCGGCGCTCTGCATAGTAGTTGAAGCTCGCGGTATTGCAGTTTAACTTCTAGGGAGTATTTACATATCCCCGTATTCCGTAAATTCTGCTCCCTCAACAGATCCTTCTGGGTTCAGCTGCTTACTAAATTGGAGCAGGTTAGCCACGGCTTCTTCCAGCGGCCTAAGTATAATTTGTAAATACCGCCCCCAGTACACGTACACTCCGCCTTATTTGCCACTAATTTTTTTTTACTTTAAATTTTAAATACCGCCAAACCTTTAAAAATAATTGTATTATGCAATAATCTTTTTATAACCATTTATCCTACCTTTGGCCAGCCATCACCAGCTCTGTTCGATGGACCAAAGGCATTTAATGTTGTTGCAATTTTTTCCCACTCCTCTTTGAAGTTACTGGGAAGACTGCCTTTTTGAAAACCCTTGGCAAGTGGTGGATTTTTTTCCATTTCCTCCACTAATTTATTAAGTTGTGTAGGCTTTGTAATTTTTTTTCTTTTTCCATTTTCTGAAATTAAAACTGTATTATTGCAAAAAATATTTAAAAACACATAGCTGTTTCGACACAAACCACAGCGACGATAAAATCGGAGTCAATTTAAATCGATGCCATCGTTATCGTTACATAAGGCATACCAAATTTACAAGCATACCGATAATGAGCATAACGATTTACAAGCATCGATACGAAACTTTATCGTTTCGTATTGATGACGATATAGGGAACAAGGGCGAATGTTTCCGCGTATTAGTACAAAAAAAAAAAAAAAATAATAAGTACGTGTATGCACACTCACGGGCTTAAATAAATACGATTAATGCGTCGATACAACACAAGCGAGAAAAAAAACTTTGATTAGAGTGCATAGTAGTGAAGATAAGTCTTAAAAGACGTCAATATCAACAAATGGCAAGTGAACATTTCTTTAGAAATTATAATGACCATTTCTTGGGCATTATCTTGGATGTTCCCTCAACATTACAATAGATTATAATTTAGGAGTTGTATCATATAAAACATGACCATTAGGGTGGTTTGCTTGGCGTTAGTTCCGAAATGTATGCTTAGCATTGTAAATTTATTAATAGTGTTTTGTTATTACAAGCACAAAGAGCTGCATGAACACATTTTCAGGATGGGAATTATAGGTTTCTATCACTTAAAATACAATAAAATACATACTCGAATGTATGTATGTATATCAATTGTTCTGACAAAATTTTAATGTATATATTTCTTTTAGTTGTTATTTACCGTTGTCGTGATATGGCAGATAGCTGTGGCATGTGCTTAGCGTTGGCTGAAAAGTATAATTGCGGTTGGTGTTCATCAACCAATACATGCGAAGTGGAAGAACAATGTAATAAAAATAACAATGAAGGTAAAACCGATTGGCTAAATCGTATGGAAACTTGTCCAAATCCCGAAATTCATTCCTTTTCACCTAAAACCGGTCCGTGGGAAGGTGGTACGAATATAACCATACGTGGAATTAATTTAGGGAAAAATTTTACTGATATTTACTCGGGAGTACGTATAGCTGGAATAAATTGTATGCCTTTCCAACAGTACTATATAGATACAAAACAAATTGTCTGTACCGTGGATAGTCCTGGAGAGCAAATGTACCGTAATGGTCGTATTGTTGTCCAAATCGGAGATTATCGTGGAGAATCCAAGGAGGACTACGAATTTGTTGATCCAAAAATTACTAATTTTAGTCCGAAGTATGGTCCAGTGTCTGGTGGGACACAAATACGAATAATTGGCAAATATTTAAATGCTGGATCTCGCATTCAAGCATTTATTAATGATCATTTGCCCTGTGAAATTTTAAGTGTTGATGTAACTCAAGCTATTTGCAGGACATCTCCATCTCCAGGAATTATAGAGGGACGGCTAAAAATAGCTTTTGATAATGGTCCACGCGAATTTAATGAGTATAATTATAAATATGTACTAGACCCAACGGTTGAGGAGGTTTTTTCGGGGCCATCGGGGGGACAGTTGAAGACTCCAAAAGGCATACCAGCTGGCGGTATCGAAATAACTGTAATTGGTACCCAATTTAATTACATACAAGCACCCAGTATGTATATTATATATCAAAACATGTCGTATTTAAGTCCGTGCGTAGTGAAAAGTCCAACACGCATGATGTGCGATTCGCCAGCAATTGAGTTGGTAAGCAGCGATTTTTTGGACGCTGACAACCCTGAAAAACTCGAATATGGGTTTGTAATGGATAATGTTTTGCAGGTTCAAAATCTTTCACTGAAACATAAGAATTTCTTTGAATTGTATCCAAATCCAATCTACTATAACTTTGAAGAACGTATTAAATATTATAAAAGCGAGTATTTAACTATAAACGGACGAAATTTAGACAGAGCGTGCAAAGAGGCTGATGTAAAGGTATTCATTGGTAAGAAACTATGTAATATTACATCTCTTTCACGTCAACAATTAACATGTCGACCACCATCGGAACCTCTCACCGGTGATTATGATGATGACATTGATGAGAGTGGTGGTATTAATAGAGGAAGGGATAGTTCCGGACCTGAAGTTGTAGTTCGAGTTGGTCGCTCTTTGAAATATAAAATTGGTGTGCTGAGTTATGCCTCCCCTAATATAATACATGATCTGGGGAAAAACGCTTTTGCTGTTGTTGTAGCTGGTATAATTGTGTTGCTCTTGATTTTCGTTGCACTGCTTGTAGCATACAAAAAGAAAACATCTGAGTCCAACCGGGTACTGCGAAACATGCAAGAACAGATGGATATCCTAGAGCTCAGAGTTGCCGCTGAATGTAAAGAAGCATTTGCCGAATTGCAAACTGAAATGACTGATTTAACAGGTAAGACTGTTTTGTTTGATTATTGATTTCATCGATTAAGGCCTATAAATTAGACCATATTTTTATAATGTTGTTAATAAATTGATATTTTAAAATTAAATGTAATTAAATTCTATTCAAAGGAGATCTAACTTCTGGAGGTATACCATTTTTGGACTATTGCACGTACGCTATGAAAATTTTATTTCCTAATCACGAAGATCACATAGTATTACAGTGGGAAAGGCCAGAATTGTTACGTAAAGAAAATGGCTTACGTCTCTTTGGCAAGCTCATTATGAATAAAACATTTCTTTTGTTGTTCATACGCACTCTTGAATCTAACCGTTATTTTTCCATGCGTGAGCGTGTTAATGTTGCGTCATTAATTATGGTTACACTGCAGTCAAAATTGGAATACTGTACAGATATACTGAAAACGCTTCTAGGTGACTTAATCGAAAAATGCATTGAAGGTAAATCTCATCCAAAACTATTGCTAAGACGAACTGAAAGTGTAGCTGAAAAAATGCTCAGTGCGTGGTTTACCTTTCTACTATATAAATTCTTGAAAGAGTGTGCCGGGGAACCACTATACATGCTTTTCCGTGCTGTCAAAGGACAAGTTGATAAAGGTCCGGTTGACGCCTGCACACATGAGGCCCGATATTCTTTAAGTGAAGAAAAGCTTATTCGTCAATTAATCGATTTCAAACCAATGACTGTGTTCGCTAGCATTATTCAACAGCAAATATTTTGTAACAATATGGAAATGCTGCCATCTCATACCGAAAATGTGCCCGTAAAGGTTTTAGATTGCGACACTATAGGGCAAGTCAAGGAGAAATGTTTAGATACTATATATCGTAATATACCATCGAGTCAAAGGCCACGAAAAGATGATTTGGATTTAGGTGAGTAAAGCTTATATATTCGTAAACACCAAACATGCCAATGTTTAAAATTCTATTAACATATACAGAATTATGAACAAGAAATAAATAACTTTTTTGGTGGATCCAAAAAGTAAAAAAAAATTATTTTTGGAACATAAAATACTTATACAATTATAAATATTATTACTCTAAAAATTATTTTGACACTGACGCATTGTGTAAGCATTGAAAGTAAGCTAAAGTTAAATATAGCGGACACAAGGCCACAGTCTGCAAAGCTTATTTGCACTTGACCTAGGCCTATTCGTGAAAATGGCAATATTTCTCATAAGTCAAAAATAGGTGATAGGATAATAATTATGATAAAACCAGCGGTACCATCAGTTTGTTCGTATTTGATGATCAATTATTCCACATTCGCAACATAATGCAGTAAAGGAATATCACGAGAAGAATACTTTTAGCAACAAAGTGCACATAATGAGGTCTATATCTAGTCAAAAATTTGAGAGTGGTGTAACGTAATTGCACATATTTTCGTTACTTTGCGAATCTAAATGATGTTGGTTAAAAAGCTTTGTCAGACGAATGGGATTCTGCTTTGCTGTTGGGCAGTTTGCTATGCAGTTATGGTACTCTAAAAATGTCATTGGAGTCCCGCGAAGAAGATTAGGAAACATTTGTTTGAGTTCACCAAAAACTAATCGCAATGATATGAATGATGCTGTGTTAAAGCTACATCTTTACCTGAAAAGCAATAACATATAATGGAAGTAAATGGGTGTATAATATTAAACGTAATACTGAATTTCCGAGCTCGCCTTGTGGATCAAAATTTTCCACAGAAATACGGAATTGACTATGATGATGAGGTCTTTATCACAGTAGTATCTCACATAACATTTGGAATTTTTTTCTCGATTGCAGGAAATAACAACTTCATTATTAATAATGTTGGCATCAGGATAGTTTTTTTTGAATGGTAAACTGTCAGAATCAATTAATATGATATATTCCCAATTGTTTCAGGAGGGCAATAAGGAAATATCCTTATATCCTTATGGGAATCTTTTTTATTTGAGCATTTATGGTTTGAAACAACCAGCAATATCATGTAATAGTGCTTTGTATGAAATAATTTTAAAGGTTAAATTTGAATAAAATCTCAATGATCCGTCTTTATATTATGGTAATATTTTTCAGAAGTGTGTTATAAAATAATGTATATTGAAAGCAATTATATGAAAACTTTGCTATACAAAATTTTAATGTTTTAAATTAATACTTGGGTGTTGAGTTATCTAATGATGCTAATAGTAATTCCCAACTTAGTTAATCTTTATATATAATAAAGTTGTAAAAAGTGCATGTAACCGATGTTAGCCTTAATGCATTGACCGATTTTCAAATTTTTTTTTTTTTTGTTTGAAAGGTTCCATCAATGCGGTGGTTCTTATATATATGTGACATCTGTATCTGTTTTGGTTTCTTAGTTATGTGCGTTTGAATGGGCGTACCTGCATATGTGCGTATATATATGTGTATACGTATGCACAAATTTATACAGCCAAAGTTTACTTTGCAAAGTCTTGAAAGGGAAGGTGTGAGAGGAAAAGAGTATTGCGTTGGTACACACTGTGGTGTTCTCTCAAAGTTGCTTTGTTCTTTGTTTTATAGAGTTACAGTTTTCATGATTAATTTGTGTTTTGATATTGGTTTTCATTTCATATTTCGTTTTCTATAGTTAATAACAGTTGAATGTTCGGTTTTTAAAAAAAATTTTTCTTGTTGAAACGTTTTTAACGCACAATAACACACCAAAAATGAAATAAAGATATTGTTTTAAAAGTTTTGTTTGTAAAAAATACATTAAAAATATAAGAAATTCAGAAATAATGTTGTTGTTTTAATAGTTTTGTTTGTAATAAATACATAGAAGAATTTCAGAGGCGCAAGCAAGAAAATCGAGTTGAAGGTCATTTTAATATCTTTTCAAGTGATGCATTGGGACGTATCTATACTATTCATCCAAATAATACCGAATGTTATTATTTGCGATTGCTTTTAGTAAATGTTCGTTGTCCAAAATCATTTCAATTATTGAGAACAGTAGATGGAGTAGTGTGTGCAACGTATCGTGAAGCATGTCAAAAATTGAATTTACTTGAAAGTGATACGCATTGGATCAAACTCTGGCTGATGCAGCTGTTTTGGCCCATCTACTTCAAATACGTGTTTTATTTGCAATAATTTTGTCAACATGTTTTCTGTCGAATCCTCCCGAAATGTGGATTAAATATCAGGATTATTTATCTGAAAATATTTTGCATCGAGTTCGTCAAATACGCGGTAATCTAGATATGGAATATACATCGGAAATTTACAATGAAGCTTTAATTCAAATTGAAAATTTATATTTAACAATTGCAAATAAGGCATAGATACAATTAGGGATGCCATCTCCAAATCGATCAATGCACAATGTCCGCGAGTTTGAATTTCGACGAGAGCAGCAGTACGATCGGTACGATTTAAATGCATTTGTTCAAGCAAATCTAACGAAATTGAATGCTGAACAGAAAACGGCTTATGATAAAATCGTGCAAGTTGTTTCCCATGGTGTTGGTGGATTTTATTTTCTGGATGCTCCGAGTGGAACTGGAAAACCGTTCTTAATTTCATTGTTACGGGCAACAATACGTGCCCAAAGTAACTTCTTTTGGTATTGCTGCAACTTTGTTAGATGGTGGTCGAACGGCTCATTCGGCTTTGAAATTACCATTGAATTACAAAGTGAAGGAAACGCCAACCTGTAATATATCAAAGGGATCTGGCACAGCTAAAGTGTTGCAGCAATGCTCCATTATTATTTGGGATGAATCTAGAATGACACACAAGAAATTAGTCGAAGCTTTGGATAGAACTTTGAAAGGTCTTCGAGGTAATTCAGAGTTATTTGGCGGCGCATTGAATCTATTGGCTGGTGATTTTCGTCAAACATTGCCTGGCTGCCATTCCAAAGTCAACACCTGCTGATGAAATTAATGCTTGCTTAAAATCATCATATTTATGGAGACACGTTGAAACAATGAAGTTAACAACCAACGTTCGCGTTCAGTTGCAGAATGATCCATCTGCTGATACATATTCCAAGCAATTGTTGAAAGTTGGGAATGGTGTTATGCCAGCCGTTGAAAATGGATTTATAACTTTCCCTAATGACTTTTACCATTTTGCTCTAACCAAGGAAGAATTGATTGAAAGTGTTTTTCCAAACATAGCACAACAGTATAAATGTCATATTTGGTTACGGGAAAGGGCAATTTTAGCGGGGAAAAACAAATACGTTAGTGAATTGAACATGGTTATACAGTCTAAGATTCCTGGCGAATTGGTTTCGTATAAGTCATTGGATACGGTTGATGAGGAAGAAAAAATATATCACTATCCAACTGAATTCTTGAATTTTTTGAAATTGCCTGGATTACCACCACATAATCTACAATTGAAAGTTGGTGTGACCATTATTATGTTGCGTAATATCAACCAGCCGCGTTTATGTAATGGTACAAGACTCGCAGTGAAAAATTTAATGGCGAATGAGATTGAAGCGACCATTTTAACTGGAAAATTCAAAGGGGAAGATGTATTGATACCACGAATACCAATAAAACCATCTGATATGTCATTCGAGTTCAGGCGATTGCAGTTTCCAGTGCGCCTTGCATTTGCAAAGACTATCAATAAATCACAAGGCCAGTCGTTTGCAGGTTGCGGTGTGAATTTAATATCAAGTATTTTCACATGGACAACTTTGTGTTTCATATTCACGCATTGGAAAGCCATTTGTTCTCTATGTATTCACGAACAATAGAGATTCGAAAACGAAGAACTTTTTTTATCATAGAGCACTTCAATAAAATCAGTATTAATCACTTCCATTTCAACAAAAATGTGTTTCATTTTTAGTATTGTTTCGATTAATTTTATTTCAATGCACTACAAAATGTGCACAGGGTACGCTAGTCATCTTATATAAATAAAAGTGCCCAAGAATTTGGACTTGAACAAGCAGAGTCAGCAAAAACAAAATGGGTTTAATCTACGAAAAAGAAGGAGAAACAAAGCTTCTTGCGGTCAACGCCACGTAAACTGATAGGCCATCTTTTATGTATTTCAGTCAACAGCAGACTCTATATTTCAACAGCTGTTGTCTTGTTGAGATTTCGAAACCTACAAACAAAGACTGGTGTCAATGTAAGCGTATTTTAAGATATTTAAGAACTTCATCAGCTTTAAATTTGTTGCTGATTCCAATTTGGATAAAGAGCAGAGAGAAAATCGAATAGCGGCGGAATATTGTTTTTTATAACGGTGGGATAATTTTATGATCATGCCAGAACGTTCGAAGCTGAATAATTTTCTTATAGGAAGCAGCTAAAGCAGTTAAGCCAACTTAACCTCTACATGAACCAACAGTAATTTTCAACCATAGTCAGAGCTGTTTACGTCTATTAAATATTGAGACATTTTCTTTTAAGATAAAACATATGGATTCAAAATATAAATTGACGAAAGCTCCAGTAAAAAGAGGTATCGTGGCTCAGAACTACTGTCCAGCAGAAATATAATAGATATATTGACAAAACGCTTGCCACCGAACAAACACAATTATTTTTGTAACAAATGCAATTCAAGATGAATGAGGAGGGGTGTTGGAGTGGAGCATTCAATCATGGAATTTGTTATTATTTATTTATCTTTACATGTTAAGATATATATTTTTTTTTGGAGCATGAATTTTATAATTATTCTTTTGTATGTTATTCTACAATGCACATTTTTTCTTTTTCCTTCATTCCAATAAATTTAATAAACCAAAATGTTCCCAGCAGACGACGTACCAAGAACGCTTTTCTTGCACACAACACATACACACTATATATATTTATTCGCCATAGAGTAACTGATAGTAACATAATTTACTACCCTGAAGGTCGCAGGTGCAGCAATAATCTTTGCATCTCTTTAAAAAAGTGTTGGAGTTATGAAAGTTCGACTGTGTTGATATGTTTAGCGCAATAAAAGTGCCACTAATATAAATATTATTACGTAAATAAAAACACTTAATATATTTAGGTTTCTGTCTTATCATGATTTTTAGAATGGCGAACTGGTACTACTGGTCGTGTAATTTTATATGATGAAGACACAACATCTAAAATGGAAAACGAATGGAAAAAACTTAATACTTTACAGCATTATAATGTTCCTGATGGCGCTGGATTAAGTTTGGTACCAAAACAAAGCTCAATTTATAATTTTTCAATACTTTCGGATAAGAATGAAAAATCACACAAGTACGTATATCTCTTTTTATCTTATAATTTTATATTTACCACCATACCGTAGATTCACACTACTTTAATGTAAACGTTATCTACAATTTGGTTTAGAACAACTCCTGCGGCGAAATTTGAAACGCCTACCCATAATGAAAGCTCAATCTCTGGAATTGGGTGAGCTAGCATCGTACATTCTGAGACCTGTCTCTGACATTTCTCGAAAGCCTCTTTTATTTCACTAGACCAATTTACTGACGTCATATCATTTCGTTTGTTTCCGTCAGTCATATTAAACAATGTTTGTTGAACAGCGAGTGCTCGTGGTAAAAAGCACCTATAGAAATTAAGCATAGCCAAGGATCTCTTCAATTCTTTAACCACTTTAGGGCGAGAGAATTTTAATAATGCTTCAACTCATTCGGGTCGCGGTCGAATGCCATTTTTTGTAATCAAGTGGCCTAAAAATTTAAGTTCTGTTTACCCAAATTTAGATTTATTTCATTAATTGTTAAGCTTTTATCCTGAAATCAAAACTTTTTTTTTATTAATATTAAGTAGTATTATGTAAACTTTAATTTTAACAATTCATAAAATTCGTTTTCAATAATTATACTAACAGTTCTGAAATAACTTATTCTTAATAATGTTCACAACACTTTTTCTAAATAATATATTATTTTGTTCATTTTTGATTTCAATCGGCATCTGATTCTATAATTTAAGCTCTTTATAAAATGTTGTTCTTTTCATCTTTTCGGTGGTAACTTTATGTAATCTAAAATGGTCAGCATTTCTTAGGTTATATGACATAGTTTCTCGTACATATCTCGTCTGTTCAATCAAATATTCAGGTGCATCCCCAATTTTTAATTTCTTAATAAAATTTATTGTATTGAATTTCAACCTTTCCCTAATATTGAGCCACTTCAATGTATTAAACATATAATTAATTGCTGTAAATCTATTGCATTTTAATATTGCCCTCATTGCTTTATTTTGCAGTTTCTGTAGCCTTGAAATTTGTTCATCATTGCAGCTGGAGTATAGAATTGTTGATCCGTATTCAAAATGTGTTTTAACAATTGTATTTTATATATTTATTTACGTCATCGTGGATACCTTTTTTCTTAATCTTATAAAGAACCCAACTTTTTTCCTATTTTCTTACAAATATAGTCTATATGTGCATTAAACTTTAGATCTTTGTCTATTATGAATTCGAGATATTTAATATTATTTACTTTTTCTATCGGAATGTCGTTTATTCGAAAAACTCTGTTACTGTCCATATTAATTTCCATTAATTTAGTTTTATTTTCATTTAGTGTTAGTTTATTCATCTTTAACCTTTTATTTATATTGCATATGTCTTTTGTTATGTTATTATAGCACATTTCTTCGGTTTCCGCTTCAGTAAATATAAGTGTATCATCTGCGTACATAATTATTTCGCATTTTTCTAGTATTTTTTCCATGTCATTGATATAAAGTATATATAGTAGAGCTCCCAGTATTGAACCTTGTGGTACTCCGTATTTATTTTCGATCGCATCAGTTTCTGTATTATTTATCTTTGTTTTTTGCTTACGGTTTGTCAAGTACATTTTAAACCATTTCAAATCTTTGTCTCGGATACCATATATATGAAGTTTTTTTAACAGAATGTTTCTATCTATCGTTTCAAAAGCTCTTTTGAAATCAAGAAAAATTGCCATTATCTTGTTATTTTGCTTCACAGTTTTCCATCTGTTTATTAAGTAGTTTATTGTTGATTCACATGAGTGTTTCTTCCTGAATCCTGACTGATGTTTAGTTAATAATGAGTTGTGTTCTATGTATTCTTCTAATTGATTTTTTACTACTTTCTCCAAAGCTTTTTCACATATTTTTAAACCATTTATGGGACGAAATTCTTCACATTTATTTGTATTTTTAATTTTTTCCACTGGTGTGACCATGGATTCTTTCCAATTATCGGGGAATTCTCCTGTTTCCATTGCTTTATTGATGATGTTCAGTAGTATATTGCCTGTTATGTCCCATGCATCCAGTATTATGTTTTTTCTGATTTTAGTGTAACCACATTTGTGGTTCATATTCTTGAAAATGTTTCTTAATTCTTAACGAAACTTAAATCTACAATTTTTTTGATTTATTAAATTTTTATATTGCACATTTTCGATTGAATCGCTTATATTTTTAATGCTATTTACGAAGTATTTGTTAAAATTTTTAGCTATCTCTATATTTTTCTTATATTCTACTTGATCAGAAATCACAGTTTTTATAATGTTTTTAGGTTTTCTATATTCATATATCTGTTTCTTTATATTAAATTTGGCTAGTATGTTCCATGCAGTTATCAAAATTTTTAGTCTGCTCATTAATATTCATCATTTCATTATATTTTAGTATTGATCTTAAGGTATTTTTAAAATGTGTTTTATTATATTGAAAAATTTCTATTTGTTTCCTTTTTATTTCTATTTTATTAATTTCACATTCCATAAAAATATCTATTGCTTCGTGGTCTGATATTTTGTTATTGATATTGGTTTTTGCTGTTATTATTTTATTATTAGTTATAATATAATCCATTAGAGTTTTGGAATTTTGTGTTATTCTGGTATATTGATTCATTGTCTGTTTCAATCCATTATCGCTCAACATCTTTTCAATTCTTGTTTTATAAAAATCAGTCTTCCAATCAATGTTAAAATCGGCAGCAATTATTATATCACAGTTCCATTCACACATTTCTTCAGGGAACTGTTGCAGTGCATTACAGAATTCTGTTTTTGAAAAACTTGGAGATCTATATATTGCTATGGTAATAAATGCTACATTATAATTGGTTGCCCGATATGCACTAATACAGTACGCACCATCCCTTATATTATCACCTATATTTGTTATCATCCATTGGTTTTTGAAATAAAGAACTACACCTCCAGTTTTCGTTGAATTCGATTTTGTATTAAATATATTATATTCATTTATTTCAACCTCATTTTCATCCACTTGGTCTGTCATATGAGTTTCAGATAATATTATAAAATCTGGTTTCGACTATTACTACTAGCTGGTTGAAATTATTTGTTAACCCCTGAATGTTAGTGTATATTCCATCTATAGTCTTTGGTTGTTATATTTCTAAATCAAGCCCTATCATTTTCTTCTTCAAACTTAATTCGTTTATATATACAGGGCATTCCTTATGTGTAGTTGCATGATTTTCATTTACACCCAGATTTAATCTTTTATTGTCTTTGGAACAATTAACAAATTTTTGTAATATCTCTTTTGTGCAATCCTTGCTTTTATGGTTGCCATGACATTTAAAACACACTGTTTCATTTCGGCACTCATTTGCTTTATGATTATACCCTTCACAATTGTAACATTGTGTTATGGTAGTACCATCAAATACTCTACATCTCTCCCATCCTATATTTAATCTTTGCAATGTCATTATCTTGTGGTACGCTCCATTCTCAACTTTTATTATTGCATTGTATATAATTCTATTAAATCTCTTTTTTTCAAAACATTTTACAACAATGGATTTTACATCCATTTATAACATCGTTTTGGTTTGATATTTTCTCAATTAATTCCTTTTCAGTTATCTTGAAATTCATGTCTGTTATTATTATGTTCATCATTGCCTGTTTTGGAATTTTTATTTCATAGTTCTCACTTACTTCTTTCTGAATACCCATTTTTATTTTATCTCGTTCGGCCATATTTTCGCTTTGTATTACTAGTGTTCCATTCCGTCGGGTTTCCATATTGACAATTTTAAAATTTACTGGGTCCACTTTTTAATTCAGTTCCTCCTTTGTTTTTTGTGATGTTTGTTTTCCCTTTGGTTTTATAATTAGGGGTGCGTTATTTGACAAATCTGGCATCACATTTTTATTTATAATTGCTTGTGCGTGCATATGTTGCTTTTGTTTTTGCATTTGTTTCTTTTACCATTTGTTTAATTTCATCACACATTTTTTTGTTGTTATTGCCAATATTTTCATATATATCCTTATTTTTATTTTCAAACTCACTTACATTCCCATATAAATTTTTTATTTGTTCAACACTCTTTTCACACATTTTTTGAATAATATCCATTTTTTTAAATTTGGAATCATACCTTCTTTCAATAGCCTCTAGTAATGTTTTTATCTCATTTTCATTTTGCTTTAGTGAAATTTCAAATTCATTTTTGTATTCCATCAATGTTTGTTTGCTTTTTATAACGGTATCCTGCATTCCTTTTAATATCAAATCAACATTTTGTATATACTGGATGCAGTCATCGCATATATATTTTAAAAAACTACTTTCTTCCAAAATTTTTGTGGAATATTGATCAATACCCGCACATTTTTTTGTGAAGTGGTAAATCTTTCCACACACACCTTCACATCTTATACCACTTTCACCTCTAATCGCTGATTTGCATTTACTGCACTCAGTCATCCTACTTCATATATTGTCTTTATAAATACAATTATTATTCCACAGTTTATTTCCAATTTGTGTAGAATTTATATATTATTTATATAAAATTTCAGTTTTTATATTATATTTTCTATTTTTATTTACTCAGAAACACAATTACGATGTTACCGATGTTAACTGTTGTGAGATTTTTTATGTGCTCATCTTCTAAAGGTAACGCACTAATAATAACATCGTCTAAGTAGGTGAAAGGAAAAGGTAATCCTCTTAGCACTTCATGAATCAATATTTGAAATGTTGGAGATGCGTTTTTTAGCCCAAACGTCATATGTATGAACTCAAACAGACCAAAACACGATGTAATTGCAGTCTTCCGTATATCGTTAGGATGATTGTGTACTTGATGAAACGCCTATCTTCGAAAAAATGGAATTTCCGGCCAGTACCACAGAAAAATCGTACAAATAGGGTATAGTATAGCGATCATGTGCTATGATAGCTTTGGGGGCACGATAATTCCCACAAGGTCTCCACATGCCATACGGTTTGCGAACCATATGAAGCGAACTGGCCCGATTACTGCTTGATGGACCACAAATACTGAGTGTTATTAACGACTCAAACTCCTTGCAGGCTGCTGTGACCTTTTCTAGTGGCAAACGTTGTGGTTGCGCAAATACAAACTGACCAGTAGTTTCTATTTTATGAGTAATGCTTTGCTTTAACTGCTGAACCAGGCTTAGCTGGGCGTGTAATTCCGGCAAACTGTTTTATAATGTCCGAATACTGGATTTCCATATCGAATGTCTTTATTGACAATTGTGCCATTCTCTCAATCATACAATTAGCTTTTACTGTTGTCACTCGATCCAGCAAACATATGTTATTTAAATCTACTAATAAATCGAAATATGCCAAAAATCTGCACCTGCCTGATTAACATCTGCTATTAAAAACTTCCAAACAAAATCACGTGTTAAATTTAAGATTAATTTAAGTAAGACATCGCCGTATACGGGGGAGGTAAAAAAAACTACAACAAAGTAAAACGCCATAGTTTTTTAATTTTGTTTTAAATTTTATTGAATGAAAGCAAAAAATGTCGGAAATAACATCAAATTTTAGAATAAGTTTAGATTTGTTCGAATTGATCACCTTTGGCACGAATTATGGCCTTCAAACGGCCAATAAAACCGTCACACGCTGCCCGAATGTTGCTCTGCGGTATTTTGGCCCATTCCCTGCGAAGCGCTTGCTTGAGGTGATCGACACTTTAGTATTTTTTAGTGCCAACCTTGCTTGCAGACACAATAGTCCAACGGATTGGTATGCGGAGATTTTGGTGGCCATTTTGCGCTGGAAATGAAGCGAGGAACCTCATTTTGTAACCATTCTTGGGTGGCGCGTGCTGATTGCGATGGTGATGAGTCCTGTTGGAATGTCCAAGGTCTGCGGTCAAAATGTTTGCATGCCCAAGGCTTCAATACACCATCCAGAATATTTTCGCGATAATATTGAGCATTTATTCTGACGCCACGGTTGATTAATACGAGCGGAAAGCGATCATCGGCTGTTATGGCGGCCCACAACATCACCATGGCCGGCGCTTGAGTTCTGGTGGCCAACCGAAAGAAGTGCACATTTTCAGCTGACCTCTTTGGCAAGTAAACACGATCATTTTGTTTATTTACAAACTGCTGGACAACGAATATTTTCTCATCGGAGAAAACCAAATTCGGCAGTTCACCACTTGCGGCCAAGCGAAGCAACCCTTTGGCTCTTTTGAGTCTATTTTCTTTCTGTTGTGGTGTAAGCTCTTACACTTTTTGGAATTTTAATAGCTTTACCCCGAGCTCATTTTCCAATATTGGCCGAATGGAATATTACGATATGTTCAGCTTACGAGCCATTTTTCGGCCACTGCGACGCGGATTTCGATCAAGTCGCTTCTTTACTTTTAGAACCATTTCTGCTGATGTTGCTGTTTTCTTCCGTCTACTTCCTTGACGTCGGGCTACGCTACCAGTATCATGGTAACGAGCGATGGTACGAGACACAAAAGATTTATTCACATTTAAATGCTGGAGTGCTCTAACGATAGCCACTTGTGGTTTTCCAGCCAAATATAAAGAAATTACAATATCACGCTTGAATTCCATCACGAATAACTTTTTTTCTGGAAAATTCTCACCAAAATGCTTTTGTACGCTTGTAAACAATATAATATACTGGAATATTTTCACAGCTGTCGGACGAGTGGTTTAGAATGGGCAGCTGTCTGAAGTTGGTTGCAGTTTTTTTATATCACCCCGTACACCGATCCATTAGCTCCGTATAGCTTCGTATACGATGGTTTTAAATTGGCGGTTTAATTGACTAATACTTTCGGAGTGACTCACACGGCGCACCGGTATCTGTTAGAAAATAATTTTTATTAATCTGTCACAAATTCGTTGTCGAAATGATTGCATACTTGTAGGATGATTAGAAATCTGAGATATTATATCAGCCATTTGTTAACATTTGTGCGTGTTAAAATTTTTCGCACCTGACGTTGAATGAAAAGTGAAACTGCACGGTTGTCTGCATCTCGTTGCGTTTGCACTAAATTTGCGATGATACCAACAAAAACTATAGTCTCTACTTACGCTGCGTGGGCGGTAGCGAGATTTATGATTGCCATTTATCAGAATTTTTTACACATCACGAGCAAGTTGCGCTACTTTTTTTTTTGCAGACTTTGCACTTTTGCTGAAGGGCTTGCGATTTCTCTGACTTGGTTTTGTTGTAAACGCATAGAGTCTGTAATTGAATCAGCTATTTTGATTTTGTACAATAGGTCGACGCTAGCAGCGATAATTGCAGAATATATATGATTTGGCAGACGACTCATCCAGAAACCTTGCAATTCTGTCTGATTTAACCAATCTGCTGCTACACGCTTCATTTCGCTGTAAAGTTCACTAGGCTTTTGTTCACCTAATGACATGTCAGAGAATACACACTCGGTATTAGCGAAGTGCTCGATCATTGTGCATTTAATATACTCTTATTTATTTGTATGAGGTGCTGCGCCAATGAAGGCCTAATTGCAGTAATTGTTAGCCGGCATATACCCTCTTATTATGTATTATAACTATAATAAAACTAGTTGTAATTTTGTTCAGTAGTTGTCAGTTCGGTATTATGATTTACAACTAAACAAAACCATTACAACTAGTTAGTTTTCAGTTGTGTTGCCAAAGTTTTAGCTGTTATGGATTACATCCAATGTAATTACTGGTTGTGAGAACTGCCAAATTCTTACAACTAATCATTTGAAGTGGTCTTGTGGTTGTCTTGCCGCCGAATTTGAATCAAAATGAAAAATTTTGTAAGTTTAATATTTATGAAATATGGAAAGAAAAATTAATGCATAAATGATATCTGCCTCCATCAAAAAAACGAAATGCGCAGCATAGTTTTAATATAGGAGGAATCGCATTGCCTCGAATAGTTGTACGCGTACAACTATTTTTTTTTTTATTTCATTTAAGGCATAGCAAAATGCATCTTTATTCAGGCGATAATAGCTGATGAATCTGAATAATTAAGTTAATTTTTTTGTAATAAATGTTCTATTATGGTCGAAAAACTTTACTGTGAGTATGTAAAATAGATCTCCACTTATATCCATTTTATATTATACTTATGTACACTTTATTTATTTTTACTTATATTTTTCAATCGCAGCGCAGTTTAATATATCGAGTAGGTTGAAGACTATACTAGTTTTGGTTGTAATACATAATAGCAAAATGGATTTTAGTCTAGTCTACTTCAAGACAACACAACTAAACTGGTTGTCAATTCATAATCAGGGGGATAGTGTTAAATTTTTTAACATCTAATTGAATGCCCGAAGACTTAAAAACCTAAATTCCATTTATGCATTTTTAATTAATTAAGGTGGAGCTGAGCTGAACTGTTTTTGGTGTAACGTGTTTAAATAAACTAAAAAAACTAAAACGAAAAAATTAAAAAATGATTTTGGATTTAAAAAAAACAATAACTTTAAGTACGAAAATAAGAAGTATTGTGAATGCACAAAAGATGTTTTCCTTTTTCGTTTTCCTCATTGTTTATTTAATAAATAATTTGTTTGCATACCATGCTTTCATACTTCTTATCTCTTAATTTGTATCGTTCTTTTCTACTCTTATTTTATCGAGTTTACGGAAATGTCTTATTTTTCTTATATTACAGATATGAAACTTTGAACTTGTCAAAGTACACTTCATCGTCTCCTACATTTAGCCGCGCAGGCAGCCCATTGAATAATGATATGCATGAAAATGGTATTAAATACTGGCATTTAGTAAAGCATCACGATAATGATATACAAAAAGAAGGAGAACGTGTCAACAAACTGGTATCTGAAATTTATTTAACCCGTTTGTTAGCAACTAAAGGTACACTGCAAAAATTTGTTGACGATCTATTTGAAACAATATTTAGTACAGCACATCGAGGCTCAGCTTTGCCTTTAGCAATCAAGTATATGTTTGATTTCCTTGACGACCAAGCATTACTACATGGCATTACAGATCCAGAGGTTGTACACACATGGAAAAGCAATAGTTTACCATTAAGGTATTTATAAGATAATAAATATTATTACTGTACTACCAAACAGGCTGCATATAGCTTTTGTAACGGCAAAATTCAGTAGGATAAACATTAAATCAAAAATAACTTTAACAAATTTACCCTCTACTATTTCCATATTACACAATGAACCTAGCTAATTATGAAAACACTTTGCATATATTCATATTCGTATGAATCTGTATTTCAAATCATAAAAATTCGCAAAATAAAATAAATATACTTAATGGCAGTTTCTATTCTACAAAAAAGGCAACATTACACTAAAAAGGGCAATTTTGTGTTCTTTTCTCTTACCCTCTTAAAGGGTAGCGTGTTCTTTTGTAAAAATATTGGCCTTTCGCAGGGCGAAATGCATTGCACTTTTTGCACAGAACAAAACAACAGGGTAGAAAATGTCCTGTAAAACCGATTGATTTTATTCATACACAGCGTAACCAGACAATGTTCAAAAAAAATATTTTGAGTTGAAAGAGTCTGGAAATTAGGTTTTTATTATTATTTTTATATCTAGTATCGTACAAAACAAACAAAAGACAACAATACGGCTGCTTAATTATATAAGAAAAATAAAAAAAAATTTTACTTTCTCAAGCAGATGAATTGGCAGTCTGGCAACTGGTCAAAAAAATATACATAAATGTTGTTTTATCAGCTGTTAAAAAAAGGAATGCACTTTTTTCTAATTTGTGTTCTTTTCTCGTTAAATAAAAACGGCATTTTCACAGGGCGGGCAAAACATTTTAAAACGCACTTTTCACCGTAATACTTTTGTATGAGAATTGCAATTTTTGGAAATGCATATCACTGCCTTTATGACAAATTTTATTTACATACGGTTTATATAGTCTCAAATAATATACTGTGTTGATTCTATAAGAATTCAAAGTAAAATAATATCTTATAAATATTTTTTTTTTTTTTTTTAAAGAACATGGGTTCCGTAATATTGTAATAATTATATATTTCCAAAACATAATATTTTGTGATCTTGCAATTAAAAAGGATTTTAAAGTAAGAAAAACAAAAAGTGTGAAATTTGAAATGTCAAAATGAAAGTGGAGCAAATACACATTTCTGAAAAACTAATTAATTTTAAAAGACTTCTTTTCGAATTTAATATTTTGTATGTAGTCCTTTGGTGTCTTTGACTACTAAAAGCAGACGTGGCCAGGACTATACCAATTTAGGACAAAATTTTGTATAGATTTTGTGCCATTCGTCTTTAATAGCCTTTTCAAACTGCACCCTTACCAGACTGACTGTACTTCCAACTTTACATTAAGCAGTATTCAAATTTGATTTCTTACTCTACCGGCAAAACTTTAATTTGATGATCTGTTTATCAGTTTCAAGCCAGGATCCTGTTGCACTTGCTAGTTTCTGTTTTAACATTTATTTTTTCATCTGTGAGTATAATGTTTTCAAATACCATAAAATGTTTATCAACGTAAACAAAAATTAATTCAGCTGGTTTTGCATCACGTCGTGAAAATTATGAAAAACACTTTGCATATTAAAGTACATCTTGCATAAGTTGACAAGAGAGGCAATAGGGATTATCATGCGTAAGAAGGAAGCTGGAAAAGATTTTGACAGATCCGAATTTTTTACATTAACAAATAGATGTATTTTTTTTTTATTTTATCAAGCTTCCTTCATTGTAGAAAGTTTGTTTTGTTTGTGGATTACAAAATATAATTTTTATTTCACAAATATATTTGAAGGAATGTTGTTAAAGTTACCACAAGTTATCATAAAATTGAAAGTGTTGTACATAGTTTATGGTCCAAAAAATATATATAGTTCTTTACAATATGTATTGGATATATTATTTTCGATTTGCCATACAGCGTAGTGTTTCTTGCGGTATGATTTTTTTCATAATAAATTTCAAAAATAACATGTACACATGTATAACGTCATAACAACGTAATTTTTATGTTATAAAGTGGAAGATAATTTGCACATCATGCGGTAACATTTTCTCCAGCAATGTTGTAGTGTGATACAAGCAGTTTGTATGACTTGCACTAATTAGCACAACACAATAGTCATAGTTACCTGCATTAAATACATTTGGAATACATTAATTTCATTCACGCATGCGACGGTCATTTGATGCCCTAAATATGCACTAGAAAAGGCACGACACAATTTATGTGCTGGACAATTGTTGTTATGTTTTGGTGCTCCACATTAATACCACACACTTACACACAATCAAAACAAACTGATGCATTTGCTAAGTACATTTCAATCGCATCATTACACATGTTAAACATTCCAAACTCTTTATGATTGTCTGTTTGGAATGGTGTTACCCAATACTTTCTCATGACCATGAAAACTATAATTTAGCTAACTAAGGTATTTTTGAGTGACTTTAGGAAGTCACTCAACTCTAGACTACTAATTATATTTTCACAAATTATTTATAAGCAGAAGTAATTACCAATGCAAGACAGAAGAAGATTAAGCCACTGAGCAGACTAGATCTGCTTTTAGAATACGTTTACAATAATAAATATTAAGCGCCTAGTTGCGCTCCCTCACCAAAAATTTTCACTTTACATTTTACAATGTATAAATTCTCATTGGAATTTCAGGGCATCATAAATTCTTAAAACAGCACATTATAATTTTCTGTTATAATTGCTTATATAGTTGTTGTTACGTTCAGACCAAATAAAAGGTTACAAGTTACTACTAAAATTAGTTATTTTGTTTGTACCAGGTGTGATCCAAAAATATTTGTTATTTGCATTTTTTTTCAAAAGTATATATTCATCAATAACTATCTTGCCCCCTTCAAAGTAATACCCCTCAGATAAAATACACTTATGCCTGCGTTTTTTCCAATTATCGAAACATGGCGGAAACGTGCTTTTTGGTTCCGCCAACAGCTCCTGTTTCGATTTTTCATTTACGGTTTCGTTTTTGGCCAAAATCTGACGCACGAGATTGATGTTTAAGCTGCAGTGTTATCATGGAGTAAAATTCATGATTTCTTTTTCTACAATTCTGTGCAATTCTGTACAATTCTACAATTGGCGCATAATTTTAACGCAGTATTTCTTATTGACCGTACGAAACCGTAGGCGAACCTTCACATTTGATCGAACTTGACGTGCTTTTTTCGGTATTGACTCTTCTCGACACTTTGAAGTCATAACCATACACCCATCATTCGTCACCAGTTATGAGGTTTTTGAGCAAATCTGGATCTTCCTTGGCTTGGCGATGTTGGTTTATCCTTAACTTGCCCGAAATATGGAATAATAGAACGAGTTCGTTTCATTTTATACAAAACGAAAACGTTTAATTAATTTTTTCTTCTTAATTCATTATGCTTCAATTGAAATTTCTTTTAAAACAATACTGGTGAAATAAATATAAAGAAAACAGTTGTTACCGCTATCGTGAGTGCAATAATTTTTTTAAGCTGAAATCCCATGCATCTTCCAACAAGTAGAATCAATATAATTGCTGGTGACAAGTTAGAGAACAAAATGCTTAGAATGCATAGGTGCAGCATTTCTTTCTACTTTAGTTTTTCTTTTACGAAGAAACGTATATAATATAGGGAACGGATGGTATGGACCATATATAGAAAGGTTGGTATGCACTTTCAACTTTACACAAACAACGTTTTTTGTTGTTAGGATTTTCTAATGGCGTTTTCTTTTCTACAAAAAAAGGCAACACTACCCGCAGGGAGGGCAATTTTGTGTTCTTTTCTCAAAAAAATATTGCTCCTGAATGGGTTGCGTGTTCTTTTGTAAAAATGTTGCCCTTTCGCAGGGCAAAAGGCATTGCACTTTTTGCCCTGAACAAATCAACAGGGCAGAAATTGCCCTGTAAAAAGTCTTTTTTTTTGTGTAATTTTTCAAACGTCACAACAGTTGCAGATTCGCGATTACTGGTTATAATGTTTTGTTGTTTCTGTCTTCAATTTATTAGTGTAACTGGTTCCGTAAATATAACAATATGCAATCTGCGTTTCGATTAAGTCTCCGCATTCAGTTCCGTTGCGATCGAAAATTGGTATTCTGCAGAAAAACGGAATCGAAAGAAAAAGAAGAAGACAACAATGTTTACAAAATTAATAGCATCACTGTGGAATGTTGAAATGAAATAGGAAATAAGTAAGTTTGTTATCATTTTCATAGATAAATGTTAAATTTAATCCAAAAAGTTTATTTATACATAATAAAAATAAGTTGTTGATAAACAGAGTAAGGTGTAAGGTTGATAGACAGTTTTTCTCGTGAGATGCTGCAAAATTCTATGACTTCTTACTTCATACTGCTCTGGTGTTGTTGTTTTTGACCTGTATCTTTATTAGATATTAATTTAATTAAATAAATTAATTAAAAATAATTTTAAGTGTTTTTTTAATCGCTTCCGCGCATTTTATTTCATTTTCTACTTAAATTTTTTTCAATTTTAAAGTTTTTAACTAAAAAACAGAGATAAAAAAACTCCTCCGATAACAAAAACACAACTGAGAAAAACAGCGCTCCAGAATGAAACTGCTGGTTTAGGAAAAAAATGAAGCCAAAACTGTTAACAATTCAGAGCTGGAAGTATAACTAAATGAAAATAAGCAAAAAAACTAATTGTGCCGCCATTAATACAAGTCAAAATACTTTTAAATGACACTTTGGAAGTACCTGCTATTTATGATTCAGGATCTAATGTGTCTCCGATCAACGCAAAACTTTTGAAAATAAAAGAGAATAAAATAAATTATAAACAAACGCAGAATTTGAGGACTATTAATGATGTGGGAAAAACTAATGGCATGGTTACATTAGAAATAAAAATATATAATATAGAAGAAGAAACAGACGTCTTTGTTGTGGATAACGTCAATTTTATGTACGACTTTTTAATAGGGCTGGATTGCATAAAAAATTTTAAGTTAATTCAATGTGTCGATCTAAGGATCGTATAAAATACAAATACTACAGTAATTGAAGATACTGAAAAATATATACAAAATGAGAATAAACCACACCAAGTGAATTTCAACCGGCATATAATAACGGATAATTTAGAAATAATAACAAATCTTTTAGAGGTGGATCAGCAATCTGAAATAGAAAAACTAATAAAAAAATATAAAACTGTGTTTGCCAAGGATAAATATGATATCGGCACTGTGCTAGAGTACGAAGCTCACATTGATTTAACAGTAGATAAATATTGTTGCAAACGCCCGTACAGATGCACGATTGAGGACAGAAAAGAAATAAAAAAACCAATTGGAAAAATTACTAAACAAAAGTTCAATTGAAGAGTCATACAGTCCATTCGCTGCTCCGGTAACCCTCGTATATAAAAAAGAAGAGAATAAAAGATCAAGGTTATTCATTGATTTTAGAGATTTTAACAAAATTGTTATTTCTCAGTCGCAGCCTTTTCCACTAATTGAAGATTTAATGGTAAAGACAAGAAATTGCAAATTCTTTTCAACTCTCGACATTAATTCAGCATTCTGGTCAATTCCTTTGAGAATACAAGACAGACCAAAAACGGCATTCGTAACTCAAGAGGGCCATTTTCAATGAACCTGCCTGCCATTTGGTTTAAAAACAGCGCCAGCAATTTTTCAAAGAATATTGAGCAACATCATAAGAAAACACAAACTTGAGGACTATGCAGTTAATTATATAGATGATATCCTTGTTTTTTCCAAGACTTTCAAGGACCACATTCTAAATGAATATAAAGTCCAGAACAAATGAGGAACTGGGAGATTTGACTTATTACCTATCTCAATACTATTTTACGGTTAAATATAATCCAGTATAATCTAATAAAGAAGCAGACTGTTTGAGTAGAAATCCATTTCTGAAATCATTTGAAAATACAGAAGAGGTTTTGAAGGCTGTGAATTTAATAAATCTACATGATATAAAAAAGGACCAACGTACAAATATATATCTGCAGGATAAGAAAGAAAAGTTCAAATTGAAGGACGATATATACTACAAAACTTTTAAAAGAAAAGATAAAATTATTCTATCGGAAAACTTCTGTAGAACAGTAATACATGATGTACACAATGCCTCTGCCATATAGGGAGAACTAAAATTTTTTAAAAAAAATCTTTTTATACAACAAAAAATTTAATTTCTAACATCAAAAGTATTTGTGATACATGGGAAATCTGCAAAAAAAAATAAATCAAGAAAGAAGTCGAATCAAGCTTGATGTCACAGTTGGGACCAGGGACATGTCCTTTCGAAATTGTATCCATAGATACTATTGGAGGTTTTGGAGGATCCCGCTCTACAAAGAAATATTTACATCTACTTGTTGATCATTTTACACGATACGCATATATTCTTACTTCAAAAAACCAAAATGCTAATGATTTCATAACACTGGTAAAGAAGGTATCTCAAGACCACGAAATAAACACAATGCTCACAGACCAATATCCTGGACTAAATTCAGAAGAATTTAAACAATTTCTGAAAGCAAAAAGCATACAATTGATATTTACTGCAATTAATGTCCCGTTTTCAAATGGCTTAAATGAAAGATTATACCAGACACTGGTTAATAAAATAAGATGCACGCTAAATGAAAATAAAAAGAAGATAGCATGGACAAATATTGCAAAGAGATGTGTAGAGAAGTATAACGAAACGGAACATACAGTCACAGGATTTGCTCCAATATACCTACTGGAAGGAGAAAACATAAATATTTTACCTCACGAATTAAATCCACAAATCATGGATGAAGACTTAGAACGAGATAGAAAATTGACTCTAGAGAACACGAAAACTTCCCACAAAAATAATAAACTACGATTTGATCTACATAAAACGGAAGTCAAATTAAACAAGGGAGATTTAGTTTATGTGGAAAATGGTAATCGCATGAACAGGAAAAAGCTGGACGAAATAAGAATTGGACCATATCAAATATTAAATAAAATTTCCAATTCAATATATGAGGTTAACACCGGTCATAACAAAGCTTATTCCAGTGGAAACTGATAAACATTGAACAATTACGTATAATAATATAAGTAATTGTCTTTCTCAAGGGGGGAGATGTAAAGAAAATGTACCTGTGTCATCACTTGTGCTACTATTTTCTTTAATATAACTATACTCTGTCAAATATGTACCTGTGTCATCACTTGTACCACTATTTTCTTTAATATAACTATACTCTGTCAAATATGTGTTGTCAAAAACACAGTTATACGGAGTAGAGCAGTTAGTGTAGAGAAACAGTTATACGGGATAGAAGCATTAATTGCTGTTTCTAATTCATTTTTAGGTATGGTTATAATAAATATATGTATTATTAAATAGACTAAATAAAGCTAATTAATTTTTAGAAAAGCAATTTTGTTTTCATTCTTTGGAAGTAACTCTTTACTACGTAATAGTAATGTATATAATATTTGTATAATTTAGAAATAGTAATTTACACGATATTTATATGTGCACCAATAAATATTTTTTATGATTTTATATTTTCTTTGCTTATTTTAGATTTTGGGTGAATCTTATTAAGAATCCTAACTTTGTTTTTGATATACACAAATCAAATATTGTTGATTCTTGCCTATCAGTAGTTGCACAAACTTTCATGGACTCCTGTTCTACATCAGATCACAGACTAGGTAATTATGTTTTAATATTAAGTATTAAAGGTGTTACTAGAAATATAATATTTTAAATGTGTTTAATGCAAGGTAAAAAAACAGATCAGTTTTCACCTTTTTAATTTTACTGTTTTTTCATTCTTCTAATAATAATTGTAATTTTGCTAGCGTCTTATTTAGCAATTGAAAAACCAAATGTATGCCTTTTTCTGCATATGGTATACTCGCAGTTATCTTCATTAACTTTTATATTAACGTCCATTTAATTCCTTTTCCTTCATATGAAAATTAGATTAAAAAGGCGCTTCTTATTATTATTATTATTATTATTATTATTATTATTATTATTATTATTATTATTATTATTATTATTATTATTATTATTATTATTATTATTATTATTATTATTATTATTATTATTATTATTATTATTATTATTATTATTATTATTATTATTATTATTATTATTATTATTATTATTATTATTATTATTATTATTATTATTATTATTATTATTATTATTATTATTATTATTATTATTATTATTATTATTATTATTATTATTATTATTATTATTATTATTATTATTATTATTATTATTATTATTATTATTATTATTATTATTATTATTATTATTATTATTATTATTATTATTATTATTATTATTATTATTATTATTATTATTATTATTATTATTATTATTATTATTATTATTATTATTATTATTATTATTATTATTATTATTATTATTATTATTATTATTATTATTATTATTATTATTATTATTATTATTATTATTATTATTATTATTATTATTATTATTATTATTATTATTATTATTATTATTATTATTATTATTATTATTATTATTATTATTATTATTATTATTATTATTATTATTATTATTATTATTATTATTATTATTATTATTATTATTATTATTATTATTATTATTATTATTATTATTATTATTATTATTATTATTATTATTATTATTATTATTATTATTATTATTATTATTATTATTATTATTATTATTATTATTATTATTATTATTATTATTATTATTATTATTATTATTATTATTATTATTATTATTATTATTATTATTATTATTATTATTATTATTATTATTATTATTATTATTATTATTATTATTATTATTATTATTATTATTATTATTATTATTATTATTATTATTATTATTATTATTATTATTATTATTATTATTATTATTATTATTATTATTATTATTATTATTATTATTATTATTATTATTATTATTATTATTATTATTATTATTATTATTATTATTATTATTATTATTATTATTATTATTATTATTATTATTATTATTATTATTATTATTATTATTATTATTATTATTATTATTATTATTATTATTATTATTATTATTATTATTATTATTATTATTATTATTATTATTATTATTATTATTATTATTATTATTATTATTATTATTATTATTATTATTATTATTATTATTATTATTATTATTATTATTATTATTATTATTATTATTATTATTATTATTATTATTATTATTATTATTATTATTATTATTATTATTATTATTATTATTATTATTATTATTATTATTATTATTATTATTATTATTATTATTATTATTATTATTATTATTATTATTATTATTATTATTATTATTATTATTATTATTATTATTATTATTATTATTATTATTATTATTATTATTATTATTATTATTATTATTATTATTATTATTATTATTATTATTATTATTATTATTATTATTATTATTATTATTATTATTATTATTATTATTATTATTATTATTATTATTATTATTATTATTATTATTATTATTATTATTATTATTATTATTATTATTATTATTATTATTATTATTATTATTATTATTATTATTATTATTATTATTATTATTATTATTATTATTATTATTATTATTATTATTATTATTATTATTATTATTATTATTATTATTATTATTATTATTATTATTATTATTATTATTATTATTATTATTATTATTATTATTATTATTATTATTATTATTATTATTATTATTATTATTATTATTATTATTATTATTATTATTATTATTATTATTATTATTATTATTATTATTATTATTATTATTATTATTATTATTATTATTATTATTATTATTATTATTATTATTATTATTATTATTATTATTATTATTATTATTATTATTATTATTATTATTATTATTATTATTATTATTATTATTATTATTATTATTATTATTATTATTATTATTATTATTATTATTATTATTATTATTATTATTATTATTATTATTATTATTATTATTATTATTATTATTATTATTATTATTATTATTATTATTATTATTATTATTATTATTATTATTATTATTATTATTATTATTATTATTATTATTATTATTATTATTATTATTATTATTATTATTATTATTATTATTATTATTATTATTATTATTATTATTATTATTATTATTATTATTATTATTATTATTATTATTATTATTATTATTATTATTATTATTATTATTATTATTATTATTATTATTATTATTATTATTATTATTATTATTATTATTATTATTATTATTATTATTATTATTATTATTATTATTATTATTATTATTATTATTATTATTATTATTATTATTATTATTATTATTATTATTATTATTATTATTATTATTATTATTATTATTATTATTATTATTATTATTATTATTATTATTATTATTATTATTATTATTATTATTATTATTATTATTATTATTATTATTATTATTATTATTATTATTATTATTATTATTATTATTATTATTATTATTATTATTATTATTATTATTATTATTATTATTATTATTATTATTATTATTATTATTATTATTATTATTATTATTATTATTATTATTATTATTATTATTATTATTATTATTATTATTATTATTATTATTATTATTATTATTATTATTATTATTATTATTATTATTATTATTATTATTATTATTATTATTATTATTATTATTATTATTATTATTATTATTATTATTATTATTATTATTATTATTATTATTATTATTATTATTATTATTATTATTATTATTATTATTATTATTATTATTATTATTATTATTATTATTATTATTATTATTATTATTATTATTATTATTATTATTATTATTATTATTATTATTATTATTATTATTATTATTATTATTATTATTATTATTATTATTATTATTATTATTATTATTATTATTATTATTATTATTATTATTATTATTATTATTATTATTATTATTATTATTATTATTATTATTATTATTATTATTATTATTATTATTATTATTATTATTATTATTATTATTATTATTATTATTATTATTATTATTATTATTATTATTATTATTATTATTATTATTATTATTATTATTATTATTATTATTATTATTATTATTATTATTATTATTATTATTATTATTATTATTATTATTATTATTATTATTATTATTATTATTATTATTATTATTATTATTATTATTATTATTATTATTATTATTATTATTATTATTATTATTATTATTATTATTATTATTATTATTATTATTATTATTATTATTATTATTATTATTATTATTATTATTATTATTATTATTATTATTATTATTATTATTATTATTATTATTATTATTATTATTATTATTATTATTATTATTATTATTATTATTATTATTATTATTATTATTATTATTATTATTATTATTATTATTATTATTATTATTATTATTATTATTATTATTATTATTATTATTATTATTATTATTATTATTATTATTATTATTATTATTATTATTATTATTATTATTATTATTATTATTATTATTATTATTATTATTATTATTATTATTATTATTATTATTATTATTATTATTATTATTATTATTATTATTATTATTATTATTATTATTATTATTATTATTATTATTATTATTATTATTATTATTATTATTATTATTATTATTATTATTATTATTATTATTATTATTATTATTATTATTATTATTATTATTATTATTATTATTATTATTATTATTATTATTATTATTATTATTATTATTATTATTATTATTATTATTATTATTATTATTATTATTATTATTATTATTATTATTATTATTATTATTATTATTATTATTATTATTATTATTATTATTATTATTATTATTATTATTATTATTATTATTATTATTATTATTATTATTATTATTATTATTATTATTATTATTATTATTATTATTATTATTATTATTATTATTATTATTATTATTATTATTATTATTATTATTATTATTATTATTATTATTATTATTATTATTATTATTATTATTATTATTATTATTATTATTATTATTATTATTATTATTATTATTATTATTATTATTATTATTATTATTATTATTATTATTATTATTATTATTATTATTATTATTATTATTATTATTATTATTATTATTATTATTATTATTATTATTATTATTATTATTATTATTATTATTATTATTATTATTATTATTATTATTATTATTATTATTATTATTATTATTATTATTATTATTATTATTATTATTATTATTATTATTATTATTATTATTATTATTATTATTATTATTATTATTATTATTATTATTATTATTATTATTATTATTATTATTATTATTATTATTATTATTATTATTATTATTATTATTATTATTATTATTATTATTATTATTATTATTATTATTATTATTATTATTATTATTATTATTATTATTATTATTATTATTATTATTATTATTATTATTATTATTATTATTATTATTATTATTATTATTATTATTATTATTATTATTATTATTATTATTATTATTATTATTATTATTATTATTATTATTATTATTATTATTATTATTATTATTATTATTATTATTATTATTATTATTATTATTATTATTATTATTATTATTATTATTATTATTATTATTATTATTATTATTATTATTATTATTATTATTATTATTATTATTATTATTATTATTATTATTATTATTATTATTATTATTATTATTATTATTATTATTATTATTATTATTATTATTATTATTATTATTATTATTATTATTATTATTATTATTATTATTATTATTATTATTATTATTATTATTATTATTATTATTATTATTATTATTATTATTATTATTATTATTATTATTATTATTATTATTATTATTATTATTATTATTATTATTATTATTATTATTATTATTATTATTATTATTATTATTATTATTATTATTATTATTATTATTATTATTATTATTATTATTATTATTATTATTATTATTATTATTATTATTATTATTATTATTATTATTATTATTATTATTATTATTATTATTATTATTATTATTATTATTATTATTATTATTATTATTATTATTATTATTATTATTATTATTATTATTATTATTATTATTATTATTATTATTATTATTATTATTATTATTATTATTATTATTATTATTATTATTATTATTATTATTATTATTATTATTATTATTATTATTATTATTATTATTATTATTATTATTATTATTATTATTATTATTATTATTATTATTATTATTATTATTATTATTATTATTATTATTATTATTATTATTATTATTATTATTATTATTATTATTATTATTATTATTATTATTATTATTATTATTATTATTATTATTATTATTATTATTATTATTATTATTATTATTATTATTATTATTATTATTATTATTATTATTATTATTATTATTATTATTATTATTATTATTATTATTATTATTATTATTATTATTATTATTATTATTATTATTATTATTATTATTATTATTATTATTATTATTATTATTATTATTATTATTATTATTATTATTATTATTATTATTATTATTATTATTATTATTATTATTATTATTATTATTATTATTATTATTATTATTATTATTATTATTATTATTATTATTATTATTATTATTATTATTATTATTATTATTATTATTATTATTATTATTATTATTATTATTATTATTATTATTATTATTATTATTATTATTATTATTATTATTATTATTATTATTATTATTATTATTATTATTATTATTATTATTATTATTATTATTATTATTATTATTATTATTATTATTATTATTATTATTATTATTATTATTATTATTATTATTATTATTATTATTATTATTATTATTATTATTATTATTATTATTATTATTATTATTATTATTATTATTATTATTATTATTATTATTATTATTATTATTATTATTATTATTATTATTATTATTATTATTATTATTATTATTATTATTATTATTATTATTATTATTATTATTATTATTATTATTATTATTATTATTATTATTATTATTATTATTATTATTATTATTATTATTATTATTATTATTATTATTATTATTATTATTATTATTATTATTATTATTATTATTATTATTATTATTATTATTATTATTATTATTATTATTATTATTATTATTATTATTATTATTATTATTATTATTATTATTATTATTATTATTATTATTATTATTATTATTATTATTATTATTATTATTATTATTATTATTATTATTATTATTATTATTATTATTATTATTATTATTATTATTATTATTATTATTATTATTATTATTATTATTATTATTATTATTATTATTATTATTATTATTATTATTATTATTATTATTATTATTATTATTATTATTATTATTATTATTATTATTATTATTATTATTATTATTATTATTATTATTATTATTATTATTATTATTATTATTATTATTATTATTATTATTATTATTATTATTATTATTATTATTATTATTATTATTATTATTATTATTATTATTATTATTATTATTATTATTATTATTATTATTATTATTATTATTATTATTATTATTATTATTATTATTATTATTATTATTATTATTATTATTATTATTATTATTATTATTATTATTATTATTATTATTATTATTATTATTATTATTATTATTATTATTATTATTATTATTATTATTATTATTATTATTATTATTATTATTATTATTATTATTATTATTATTATTATTATTATTATTATTATTATTATTATTATTATTATTATTATTATTATTATTATTATTATTATTATTATTATTATTATTATTATTATTATTATTATTATTATTATTATTATTATTATTATTATTATTATTATTATTATTATTATTATTATTATTATTATTATTATTATTATTATTATTATTATTATTATTATTATTATTATTATTATTATTATTATTATTATTATTATTATTATTATTATTATTATTATTATTATTATTATTATTATTATTATTATTATTATTATTATTATTATTATTATTATTATTATTATTATTATTATTATTATTATTATTATTATTATTATTATTATTATTATTATTATTATTATTATTATTATTATTATTATTATTATTATTATTATTATTATTATTATTATTATTATTATTATTATTATTATTATTATTATTATTATTATTATTATTATTATTATTATTATTATTATTATTATTATTATTATTATTATTATTATTATTATTATTATTATTATTATTATTATTATTATTATTATTATTATTATTATTATTATTATTATTATTATTATTATTATTATTATTATTATTATTATTATTATTATTATTATTATTATTATTATTATTATTATTATTATTATTATTATTATTATTATTATTATTATTATTATTATTATTATTATTATTATTATTATTATTATTATTATTATTATTATTATTATTATTATTATTATTATTATTATTATTATTATTATTATTATTATTATTATTATTATTATTATTATTATTATTATTATTATTATTATTATTATTATTATTATTATTATTATTATTATTATTATTATTATTATTATTATTATTATTATTATTATTATTATTATTATTATTATTATTATTATTATTATTATTATTATTATTATTATTATTATTATTATTATTATTATTATTATTATTATTATTATTATTATTATTATTATTATTATTATTATTATTATTATTATTATTATTATTATTATTATTATTATTATTATTATTATTATTATTATTATTATTATTATTATTATTATTATTATTATTATTATTATTATTATTATTATTATTATTATTATTATTATTATTATTATTATTATTATTATTATTATTATTATTATTATTATTATTATTATTATTATTATTATTATTATTATTATTATTATTATTATTATTATTATTATTATTATTATTATTATTATTATTATTATTATTATTATTATTATTATTATTATTATTATTATTATTATTATTATTATTATTATTATTATTATTATTATTATTATTATTATTATTATTATTATTATTATTATTATTATTATTATTATTATTATTATTATTATTATTATTATTATTATTATTATTATTATTATTATTATTATTATTATTATTATTATTATTATTATTATTATTATTATTATTATTATTATTATTATTATTATTATTATTATTATTATTATTATTATTATTATTATTATTATTATTATTATTATTATTATTATTATTATTATTATTATTATTATTATTATTATTATTATTATTATTATTATTATTATTATTATTATTATTATTATTATTATTATTATTATTATTATTATTATTATTATTATTATTATTATTATTATTATTATTATTATTATTATTATTATTATTATTATTATTATTATTATTATTATTATTATTATTATTATTATTATTATTATTATTATTATTATTATTATTATTATTATTATTATTATTATTATTATTATTATTATTATTATTATTATTATTATTATTATTATTATTATTATTATTATTATTATTATTATTATTATTATTATTATTATTATTATTATTATTATTATTATTATTATTATTATTATTATTATTATTATTATTATTATTATTATTATTATTATTATTATTATTATTATTATTATTATTATTATTATTATTATTATTATTATTATTATTATTATTATTATTATTATTATTATTATTATTATTATTATTATTATTATTATTATTATTATTATTATTATTATTATTATTATTATTATTATTATTATTATTATTATTATTATTATTATTATTATTATTATTATTATTATTATTATTATTATTATTATTATTATTATTATTATTATTATTATTATTATTATTATTATTATTATTATTATTATTATTATTATTATTATTATTATTATTATTATTATTATTATTATTATTATTATTATTATTATTATTATTATTATTATTATTATTATTATTATTATTATTATTATTATTATTATTATTATTATTATTATTATTATTATTATTATTATTATTATTATTATTATTATTATTATTATTATTATTATTATTATTATTATTATTATTATTATTATTATTATTATTATTATTATTATTATTATTATTATTATTATTATTATTATTATTATTATTATTATTATTATTATTATTATTATTATTATTATTATTATTATTATTATTATTATTATTATTATTATTATTATTATTATTATTATTATTATTATTATTATTATTATTATTATTATTATTATTATTATTATTATTATTATTATTATTATTATTATTATTATTATTATTATTATTATTATTATTATTATTATTATTATTATTATTATTATTATTATTATTATTATTATTATTATTATTATTATTATTATTATTATTATTATTATTATTATTATTATTATTATTATTATTATTATTATTATTATTATTATTATTATTATTATTATTATTATTATTATTATTATTATTATTATTATTATTATTATTATTATTATTATTATTATTATTATTATTATTATTATTATTATTATTATTATTATTATTATTATTATTATTATTATTATTATTATTATTATTATTATTATTATTATTATTATTATTATTATTATTATTATTATTATTATTATTATTATTATTATTATTATTATTATTATTATTATTATTATTATTATTATTATTATTATTATTATTATTATTATTATTATTATTATTATTATTATTATTATTATTATTATTATTATTATTATTATTATTATTATTATTATTATTATTATTATTATTATTATTATTATTATTATTATTATTATTATTATTATTATTATTATTATTATTATTATTATTATTATTATTATTATTATTATTATTATTATTATTATTATTATTATTATTATTATTATTATTATTATTATTATTATTATTATTATTATTATTATTATTATTATTATTATTATTATTATTATTATTATTATTATTATTATTATTATTATTATTATTATTATTATTATTATTATTATTATTATTATTATTATTATTATTATTATTATTATTATTATTATTATTATTATTATTATTATTATTATTATTATTATTATTATTATTATTATTATTATTATTATTATTATTATTATTATTATTATTATTATTATTATTATTATTATTATTATTATTATTATTATTATTATTATTATTATTATTATTATTATTATTATTATTATTATTATTATTATTATTATTATTATTATTATTATTATTATTATTATTATTATTATTATTATTATTATTATTATTATTATTATTATTATTATTATTATTATTATTATTATTATTATTATTATTATTATTATTATTATTATTATTATTATTATTATTATTATTATTATTATTATTATTATTATTATTATTATTATTATTATTATTATTATTATTATTATTATTATTATTATTATTATTATTATTATTATTATTATTATTATTATTATTATTATTATTATTATTATTATTATTATTATTATTATTATTATTATTATTATTATTATTATTATTATTATTATTATTATTATTATTATTATTATTATTATTATTATTATTATTATTATTATTATTATTATTATTATTATTATTATTATTATTATTATTATTATTATTATTATTATTATTATTATTATTATTATTATTATTATTATTATTATTATTATTATTATTATTATTATTATTATTATTATTATTATTATTATTATTATTATTATTATTATTATTATTATTATTATTATTATTATTATTATTATTATTATTATTATTATTATTATTATTATTATTATTATTATTATTATTATTATTATTATTATTATTATTATTATTATTATTATTATTATTATTATTATTATTATTATTATTATTATTATTATTATTATTATTATTATTATTATTATTATTATTATTATTATTATTATTATTATTATTATTATTATTATTATTATTATTATTATTATTATTATTATTATTATTATTATTATTATTATTATTATTATTATTATTATTATTATTATTATTATTATTATTATTATTATTATTATTATTATTATTATTATTATTATTATTATTATTATTATTATTATTATTATTATTATTATTATTATTATTATTATTATTATTATTATTATTATTATTATTATTATTATTATTATTATTATTATTATTATTATTATTATTATTATTATTATTATTATTATTATTATTATTATTATTATTATTATTATTATTATTATTATTATTATTATTATTATTATTATTATTATTATTATTATTATTATTATTATTATTATTATTATTATTATTATTATTATTATTATTATTATTATTATTATTATTATTATTATTATTATTATTATTATTATTATTATTATTATTATTATTATTATTATTATTATTATTATTATTATTATTATTATTATTATTATTATTATTATTATTATTATTATTATTATTATTATTATTTATATTATTATTATTATTATTATTATTATTATTATTATTATTATTATTATTATTATTATTATTATTATTATTATTATTATTATTATTATTATTATTATTATTATTATTATTATTATTATTATTATTATTATTATTATTATTATTATATTATTATTATTATTATTATTATTATTATTATTATTATTATTATTATTATTATTATTATTATTATTATTATTATTATTATTATTATTATTATTATTATTATTATTATTATTATTATTATTATTATTATTATTATTATTATTATTATTATTATTATTATTATTATTATTATTATTATTATTATTATTATTATTATTATTATTATTATTATTATTATTATTATTATTATTATTATTATTATTATTATTATTATATTATTATTATTATATTATTATTATTATTATTATTATTATTATTATTATTATTATTATTTTTATTATTATTATTATTATTATTATTATTTATTATTATTATTATTATTATATTATTATTATTATTATTATTATTATTATTATTATTATTATTATTATTATTATTATTATTATTATTATTATTATTATTATTATTATTATTATTATTATTATTATTATTATTATATTATTATTATTATTATTATTATTATTATTATTATTATTATTATTATTATTATTATTATTATTATTATTATTATTATTATATTATTATTATTATTATTATTATTATTATTATTATTATTATTATTATTATTATTATTATTATTATTATTATTATTATTATTATTATTATTATTATTATTATTATTATTATTATTATTATTATTATTATTATTATTATTTTTATATTATTATTATATTATTATTATTATTATTATTATTATTATTATTATTATTATTATTATTATTATTATTATTTTTATTATTATTATTATTATTATTATTATTATTATTATTATTATTATTATTATTATTATTATTATTATTATTATTATTATTATTATTATTATTATTATTATTATTATTATTATATTATTATTATTATTATTATTATTATTATTATTATTATTATTATTATTATTATTATTATTATTTATTATTATTATTATTATTATTATTATTATTATTATTATTATTATTATTATATTATTATTATTATTATTATTATTATTATTATTATTATTATTATTATTATTATTATATTATTATTATTATTATTATTATTATTATTATTATTATTATTATTATTATTATTATTATTATTATTATTATTATTATTATTATTATTATTATTATTATTATTATTATTATTATTATTATTATTATTATTATTATTATTATTATTATTATTATTATTATTATTATTATTATTATTATTATTATTATTATTATTATTATTATATTATTATTATTATTATTATTATTATTATTATTATTATTATTATTATTATTATATTATTATTATTATTATTATTATTATTATTATTATTATTATTATTATTATTATTATTATTATTATTATTATTATTATATTATTATTATTATTATTATTATTATTATTATTATTATTATTATTATTATTATTATTATTATTATTATTATTATTATTATTATTATTATTTTATTATTATTATTATTATTATTATTATTATTATTATTATTATTATTATTATTATTATTATTATTATTATTATTATTATTATTATTATTATTATTATTATTATTATTATTATTATTATTATTATTATTATTATTATTATTATTATTATTATTATTATTATTATTATTATTATTATTATTATTATTATTATTATTATTATTATTATTATTATTATTATTATTATTATTATTATTATTATTATTATTATTATTATTATTATTATTATTATTATTATTATTATTATTATTATTATTATTATTATTATTATTATTATTATTATTATTATTATTATTATTATTATTATTATTATTATTATTATTATTATTATTATTATTATTATTATTATTATTATTATTATTATTATTATTATTATTATTATTATTATTATTATTATATTATTATTATTATTATTATTATTATTATTATTATTATTATTATTATTATTATTATTATTATATTATTATTATTATTATTATTATTATTATTATTATTATTATTATTATTATTATTATTATTATTATTATTATTATTATTATTATTATTATTATTATTATTATTATTATTATTATTATTATTATTATTATTATTATTATTATTATTATTATTATTATTATTATTAATTATTATTATTATTATTATTATTATTATTATTATTATTATTATTATTATTATTATTATTATTATTATTATTATTATTATTATTATTATTATTATTATTATTATTATTATTATTATTATTATTATTATTATTATTATTATTATTATTATTATTATTATTATTATTATTATTATTTATTATTATTATTATTATTATTATTATTATTATTATTATTATTATTATTATTATTATTATTATTATTATTATTATTATTATTATTATTATTATTATTATTATTATTATTATTATTATTATTATTATTATTATTATTATTATTATTATTATTTTTATTATTATTATTATTATTATTATTATTATTATTATTATTATTATTATTATTATTATTATTATTATTATTATTATTATTATTATTATTATTATTATTATTATTATATTATTATTATTATTATTATTATTATTATTATTATTATTATTATTATTATTATTTATTATTATTATTATTATTATTATTATTATTATTATTATTATTATTATTATTATTATTATTATTATTATTATTATTATTATTATTATTATTATTATTATTATTATTATTATTATATTATTATTATTATTATTATTATTATTATTATTATTATTATTATTATTATTATTATTATTATTATTATTATTATTATTATTATTATTATTATTATTATTATTATTATTATTATTATTATTATTATTATTATTATTATTATTATTATTATTATTATTATTATTATTATTATTATTATTATTATTATTATTATTATTATTATTATTATTATTATTATTATTATTATTATTATTATTATTATTATTATTATTATTATTATTATTATTATTATTATTATTATTATTATTATTATTATTATTATTATTATTATTATTATTATTATTATTATTATTATTATTATTATTATTATTATTATTATTATTATTATTATATTATTATTATTATTTTATTATTATTATTATTATTATTATTATTATTATTATTATTATTATTATTATTATTATTATTATTATTATTATTATTATTATTATTATTATTATTATTATTATTATTATTTATTATTATTATTATTATTATTATTATTATTATTATTATTATTATTATTATTATTATTATTATATTATTATTATTATTATTATTATTATTATTATTATATATTATTATTATTATTATTATTATTATTATTATTATTATTATTATTATTATTATTATTATTATTATTATTATTATTATTATTATTATTATTATTATTATTATTATTATTATATTATTATTATTATTATTATTATTATTATTATTATTATTATTATTATTATTATTATTATTATTATTATTATTATTATTATTATTATTATTATTATTATTATTATTATTTATTATTATTATTATTATTATTATTATTATTATTATTATTATTATTATTATTATTATTATTATTATTATTATTATTATTATTATTATTATTATTATTATTAATTATTATTATTATTATTATTATTATTATTATTATTATTATTATTATTATTATTATTATTATTATTATTATTATTATTATTATTATTATTATTATTATTATTATTATTATTATTATTATTATTATTATTATTATTATTATTATTATTATTATTATTATTATTATTATTATTATTATTATTATTATTATTATTATTATTATTATTATTATTATTATTATTATTATTATTATATTATTATTATTATATTATTATTATTATTATTATTATTATTATTATTATTATTATTATTATTATTTATTATTTTATTATTATTATTATTATTATTATTATTATTATTATTATTATTATTATTATTATTATTATTATTTATTATTATTATTATTATATTATTATTATTATTATTATTATTATTATTATTATTATTATTATATT
>OY727110.1:2400875-2403375 GCA_963402855.1 Ormia ochracea
ATAATACAAATAATAATAATAAATAATAATAATAATAATAATAATACAAATAATAATAATAATAATAATAATACAAATAATAATAATAATAATAATAATACAAATAATAATAATAATAATAATAATAATACAAATAATAATAATAATAATAATAATACAAATAATAATAATAATAATAATAATAATACAAATAATAATAATAATACAAATAATAATAATAATAATAATAATACAAATAATAATAATAATAATAATAATACAAATAATAATAATAATAATAATAATAATAATACAAATAATAATAATAATAATAATAATACAAATAATAATAATAATAATAATAATACAAATAATAATAATAATAATAATAATACAAATAATAATAATAATAATAATACAAATAATAATAATAATAATAATAATACAAATAATAATAATAATAATAATAATACAAATAATAATAATAATAATAATAATACAAATAATAATAATAATAATAATAATACAAATAATAATAATAATAATAATAATACAAATAATAATAATAATAATAATAATACAAATAATAATAATAATAATAATAATAATAATACAAATAATAATAATAATAATAATAATAATACAAATAATAATAATAATAATAATACAAATAATAATAATAATAATAATAATACAAATAATAATAATAATAATAATAATACAAATAATAATAATAATAATAATAATACAAATAATAATAATAATAATAATAATACAAATAATAATAATAATAATAATAATACAAATAATAATAATAATAATAATAATACAAATAATAATAATAATAATAATAATACAAATAATAATAATAATAATAATAATACAAATAATAATAATAATAATAATAATACAAATAATAATAATAATAATAATAATACAAATAATAATAATAATAATAATAATACAAATAATAATAATAATAATAATAATACAAATAATAATAATAATAATAATAATACAAATAATAATAATAATAATAATAATACAAATAATAATAATAATAATAATAATACAAATAATAATAATAATAATAATAATACAAATAATAATAATAATAATAATAATACAAATAATAATAATAATAATAATAATAATACAAATAATAATAATAATAATAATAATACAAATAATAATAATAATAATAATAATACAAATAATAATAATAATAATAATAATACAAATAATAATAATAATAATAATAATACAAATAATAATAATAATAATAATAATACAAATAATAATAATAATACAAATAATAATAATAATAATAATAATACAAATAATAATAATAATAATAATAATAATACAAATAATAATAATAATAATAATAATAATACAAATAATAATAATAATAATAATAATACAAATAATAATAATAATAATAATAATACAAATAATAATAATAATAATAATAATACAAATAATAATAATAATAATAATAATAATACAAATAATAATAATAATAATAATAATACAAATAATAATAATAATAATAATAATACAAATAATAATAATAATAATAATAATACAAATAATAATAATAATAATAATAATACAAATAATAATAATAATAATAATAATACAAATAATAATAATAATAATAATAATACAAATAATAATAATAATAATAATAATACAAATAATAATAATAATAATAATAATACAAATAATAATAATAATAATAATAATACAAATAATAATAATAATAATAATAATACAAATAATAATAATAATAATAATAATACAAATAATAATAATAATAATAATAATACAAATAATAATAATAATAATAATAATACAAATAATAATAATAATAATAATAATAATACAAATAATAATAATAATAATACAAATAATAATAATAATAATAATAATAATACAAATAATAATAATAATAATAATAATACAAATAATAATAATAATAATAATAATACAAATAATAATAATAATAATAATAATACAAATAATAATAATAATAATAATACAAATAATAATAATAATAATAATACAAATAATAATAATAATAATAATACAAATAATAATAATAATAATAATAATACAAATAATAATAATAATACAAATAATAATAATAATAATAATAATAATACAAATAATAATAATAATAATAATAATAATACAAATAATAATAATAATAATAATAATAATACAAATAATAATAATAATACAAATAATAATAATAATACAAATAATAATAATAATACAAATAATAATAATAATACAAATAATAATAATAATACAATAATAATAATAATACAAATAATAATAATAATACAATAATAATAATAATACAAATAATAATAATAATAATAATAATAATAATACAAATAATAATAATAATACAAATAATAATAATAATAATAATAATAATAATAATACAAATAATAATAATAATACAAATAATAATAATAATAATAATAATAATACAAATAATAATAATAAT